>PVKE010013735.1:11457-36180 GCA_004027555.1 Craseonycteris thonglongyai
AGCACATTCTTCTTTCCTTCCTTCCTTCCTTCCTTCCTTCCTTCATCCCTCCCTCCCTCCCTCCCTTCCTCCCTTCCTTCCTTCCTTCCTTCCTTCCTTCCTTCCTTCCTTCCTTCCTTCGTTCCTGTTAAATTTATTAGGGTTACATTGGTCTGTAACAATCACATACGTTACAGGTATCCAGCTCTTTCCATCACCATATATTTAGCTCCCCCTCCTTCCTCTCCCACCCCTCTCCTCCCTTATCCTCAAGTAAGCACTAAAGATACATGAGGTGTTGTTTCTTTGTTGCTTTCAGTTTTATATTCCACATGTAAGTGAGGTCATGTGGTTCTTAGCTTTTTCTACCTGGCTGATTTCGTTTAGCATGATGATCTCAAGTTCCATCAATGTTACTGCAAATGGCAGCATTTCATCTTTTCTTATCACTAATATTCCATTGTATATATGTACCACAGCTTTTTTATCCAGTCATCTATCAAAAGGCACGTCAGTTGTTTCAATGTCTCAGCCATCGTAACACACTCTTTCTTGATCTCAAGCCTCTATTTATGTTTTTCTTTGTTTCAGATGCTTTTTATCCTCTTCTTGTCTATCTATACAAATCATGCCTATTCTCAACTCTTGCTTATATGGAATATCTATAATTGTCTTTCCTCTGTAACTTGCTTTCCCCTGTCTCTAAACCTCTGGGACATTATCAAATATTTTATTTTGATTTGAATTATTGATTAGTTTTTATATTTTTATCTGAGTTTTAATTTGAGGTTATACCCCTGTTCTAAAACTATGTTACTTTAAACAATTAACAAGATATTATGCATCTTGTAAGTCTCAGTGAATGTCTTTTTATTTTTATTGTTTTTAAATATTTATTTTATTGTTTTTGACAGAGACAAAGAGAGACAGAGAGAAGGGGGATGGCCCAAAACAGTCTCTATAGTTGTACATCATCAGTTTTCGACATGGTGTTATTCCACACAGGTGGGCAGGGGCCACACAAGGCAGGATACAGGCTGGGGGCCTCCCACATGGAAGGCGTGCCCCTTTGAGCCAGGGGCTGAACTAGAGGGTGAGAACCAAACTGGGAACTTCCTGCATGGGAAGCAAACCCCAGTTCAGCATATGGGTCCACATGGGCTGGGGCTGGGATTTGATCCTCAGTACCTGGATCTGTAAAGCAAGCACTTAACCTGCTGAGCCATCCTGGCTTCCCCAGTGAATGTCTTTTCAATGAATAATAAATAATAGTTAATAATACACTAATCTATACATTAGTTAAATATCTAGCTAATGTTATATTCATTTTATTCGCTAGTTGTTTCTTGACAGTTGATATTTTAGTGAGCTATTTTAAGAGTTCAGCAAGTAACTTTACTTTCTGAATATTTCTTTTCTCAATTATGCCTTTCTTTGCCTTTGTATGTTTTGAGAACTTGAAGCATTTAAATTTCAATCAGCTTCCACCCTAAACCAACCCCAAATTAAGTCTTAGAGTGTACACTAAAGCTATCCTCCTGAAATATATTATGCTGAGGGAATGAGAACATTATTAGAGAGAAAATAAAAATAGTAAACGTTGGCAGTAACTTAGTAAATAATTTTAAGAAAAGTTTTAAGACTTGTTACAAAATTCAAAAGATGATAGAATTTGATTCATAAGTACAGTCAGGTAATTATTAGGATATAAATATAAGATTGTTTCTATAATCCATTATTATATGTTTGTAATACTTTAAATATTATGTACATTTGTGGCTCTTTCAATGTGAATAACATTAATACAGATCTTGGAATGATGATGACTAAAATTATATTGTTAAGTCCTTTATTAGAATAAGAGATTTATTTACAAAATTTCACCTCATAGTATAAGATCCTTAGCAACCATTAAGAGAAAAATAAGTTATTCTTTGTTTCCCAATAGTGGAATTTTAGAAAGACTTAAGCTCATATAATTATAGAAGTTAAAGGATTGTTTCTACCTTAAAATGAAAATCTAGCTATATTTTTTCAACATAATTTTGAGATTGAGACTTCTGACCACACTCTGCCTCATGTTTATCTCAAAATGTTTAATTATGCAAAAATAAAATAATAATCCTTTAAGATATCAAACACATCACAATTTTTATCTGATCAGAGCACTTGTTCTCATTTTTTTTCTACTGGTATCTAAAACAAGCTATGGAATAGCTTGATGTCACCTTTTAATGATTACCTGTCATCATGAAGAAATATTTTGAAATAGTGCTTCAACTTCGAATTATTGTTTCTCTTTAATAAATTATAAGGAATCAGGGCAATCTAGCTTAATCTCTCAGACACAGAGTCCAACATATAAGTTACCTTATGTTAAAGGTGGAGATTTTACTTTGAATCTAACTTCTCCAATCTCTGCTGTAATCTTGTGAAGATGTACATCCCTCACCAATTTAAGATAGGGCCATAATATAAAACTAAGTAACTGCTGGAGCAGACTATAAAATCCTAGGCCTAAAACTCCTTAATGGAGTTCCAGTTTTTCATATAGACATGTTTAGGTTTTATATTTTTAGCTTTAGTATTTTATCTACCAGAAACAGTTGAAGAATGAGAACAAAATGCTCAGAAGAGCTAAATCTCTGATTTACGTGCTTGGAAGAGGACTGACCTTTACATCCCAAAGATTTTGCAATAGTTTTCCATGTGTTATTTCTTTAATCCTGGAAATTCACTGTGAATTCAATTACTTTATCCACATTTTTTAAATGAAGACAGTAAAGCTGAATAAAGATATATTAGTTATGTTAAAGAGAAGTAAAACAGTTAATAAGCCAGGATCTCAGGCCATAATTTGACTACAGATTTTAGGAAAAGAGATTTTTCATGCTAAAAGGGTCACAGAAAACCAACTGAAGAAAAAAAGGAGAATGCTTGCTTTGTTTTTATCTTGGCCTGGAATTCTCTAACATCTCAATGATGATCTAAATAGGCTATAAGACCAGGTCCAAGGCTTGAATCCAACTAGCACCTGTGCATGACGCTGAGTCATTTGTGTGATGCTTCTTGCTGCCTTGAAAAGACCCTATGAAAGTACAGAAAGTACTTTCAGGGAAAGAATGACATTGATTTGACCTATTCCCCAGCTGCCTGGAGAGTAGTTCACACACAGGTCTGAGGCTGTTTGCCCATCCAAAGGAAGCTTTGGATGAATTGCTCATTCATCATCCTGCCATCTATAATTCAGAGTTGCTCTATGTGAGGGTGCTCTATTAATCCTCAATAATATCAAAAAGGCTAACATTACACAAACAAGACAACTCTGTCCCCTACCCTACTGTGCAAGAAAGCTTACAATGTCTATCTGTCTCTTTCTAGTTTGCTATGAATCCCTTCTAATGAAAAGATGAATAAGGGCATATGTTAATGAGTCAAGTGCAAACTGAATGTAAATAAGAGGAACCCTTCTAGTCATAAAAAATACTTCAAAGTGATTTCTCTTCCCTTATCTTTCCCTCAGAATTCACTTGCTCACAAGTTAAGAGAATAAATCGTTGATACTGAAGATATTTTGTGTCTACGTGTAAGTGAAAAGAAACAAAATTATATATGCCTAAATTGTTCTGAATATAAAAGTTGCAAAACAACCTCATTTACTTCATATGCTTGACCAGATCTTCCATATTTTTTTAAAGATTTATTTTATTGATTTTTGACAGAGAGATACAGAGACAGAGAGAACCAGAGAGAAGGGAGAGGGCCCAGAGAAGTCTCCATAGTCGGCAGCATTAGTTTTCCATATAGTTTCACTCCACAGGTGGGCGTGGGGCTGCGCCGGGAAGGAACTGGGCCAGGAGCCTCCCACATAGGTCCTGGCAAGAACTGAACTGGGGGCACACCCCAGTTCAGCATGTGGGTCCTCATGGGCAGGGGCCGGGATTCGATCCTCGGTCACTGGGGCTTCAAAGCGAGCGCTTAACCCGCTGAGCCATCCCAGCTTTCCCGATCTTCTATAGTTTAAATAATAAAATCCAGTCATAATTTTTCAAGTTGAACTTTCTTATAAAAAGGTTGAATATTTTTTATTAATGTAAGAAAAAATTTAAATACTATTGCTGTTCTGGTTTTGAGTCTCTTGATACGTGCAGATCACTCATTCAAAGTGAAAAATCCTTTTTTCACAAGATTTTTGTTTGTTTGAATTTAACAAACGATGTAGAAAAATTTAAACTTCTTCAGAAGTTTGTATAATAACAGCATAGCTCTTAATGCTTTCAATCCTTTTTCCATAAGATTCCTAGTAATTTATCAATTATAAATATTAATTGTATACATTGATGTCTTGGATTTCAAAGTTAATCCATCCCAGAACCCTGTTTGAGTTCCAAAACATTCGAGTTCCAACACAAGTGGGAATTTGGATACGGTACAGGCTGTACAGTCAATATGTCCCACGTGAACAACGTGTTGGCATTCGGATTCCAAAGCAGTGTTCGGATTGTGAGGTAAAACTTGCTTGATTTTTACTTTGGGATTCCAAGTTGTTCAGATGCCAAAGTATCACTGTATTTATCATCTCTATATTAATCCATGAAAATGACTAAATGCATTAATATGGCATAGGGCTATGCCACAACCAGCTTCTAGCTATTTTAAGTATCTGACAGTGTATTACTTGTAAATAAATAAATAAACGAACATGAGCAGATAATAATTGGTATTTATTTCTTACCCGAAGTATCCCAGGAATAACACTGAAAAGAAAATGCAGGTATGCTGGGATGGCTCAGAGGGTTAAGCACTTGCTTTGCAGCCCTGGGGTCTAAGGATCAAATCCTAGGCCTGGCCCGTGCAGACCCATATGCTGAACAGGGATGTGGCCCCCAGTCCGGCTCTTCCTGGGGCAAGCTTCCTATGTGGAAGGTCCCCAGTTTGGTCTCTAGCTTGTGGAAGTGTGTCTCCCATGCGAGAGGCCCTGGGACCCGTTCTCACAATGAGCTGCCCCATGCCCATCTGTGTGGGATAAAACTATGTCGAAAACTGATGAGATGCAACTATGGAGACTGCTCTGGGTCCTCCCCATTCTCTTTGTCTCTTTGCCTCTGTCTCTGTCAAAAACATAAATCTAAAAAAATACATATTAACAAAAAAGAAAAGAAAATGCATGATAGATAGAGCCTAGAAGACAGCAAAAAGTCGCCTACAATTAAATTCAGGATAATATAGAAAGTCAAGACCATTAAAAAAAACACTTGTGGGTACCCAACCAACCTCCTCCCTACATTGCCAAAGTCCAGCTTTTGAGTAATGAGAAAATAAAGTAGAGAAAATGAGGTGTGTAGCGATGCTGCCTACCAACCTACACAAGAGAATGATAAATAGTATACAATGCCTTCTTACTAACTCCTTCTCCATTTCTGCTACCAGACCCCTGAGAACTCTGTGAGACCACGAACTCAGTAAAGTTCTTCACATTATAAAAATGTCATTTTCTGGCTCCAGATTGATGATGATATATCTTGCTTTAAAGTTTTTCTTTTTCTTTTTCTTTTAAACTCTGTTGATATTCAAGGTCTGTGTATTACACCATAGAAAAAAGCAGCAGCTTGTCACCTATGTGATTTACATAGAGAAGCTAGGAACAAGAGTTCACACAGAGAACAATTTTGTGAACCCTACAGTATATGTATAGTCCTTCCAGTAGGGTAGGGTCAGTTCCCCACCACTGCTTGCCCAGAGCTTGTTGCACTATCATTTTTTTTTTATAACAGCAAATCTAATACATGGTTTTTGTCTGGAAAATAGAGTGCACTGGGGATACTCACTATTTAGGCATGGCTCCACCTCTTAAAACTTTAATCATGCCCACTCTCTTCCAATTCATAAGAGACAAGCCTGCTTTGTCACAAACTTGCACAATCAGCTCCTGGATTTTCCAATTCTGAATCCCTTAAAATAAGTTATTGTCAACCCATGTGATTAAAATAATAATTATAATACAAAAAATTTAAAGTTTTATAGTGTTGAAAATTAAAAATTTATTTATACATGCTTGAAGTATTTTCAGAATACTAAAATATAAATGTTGACTTTAAAGGACAACTTCATGAATCTATTTATTTTCTTTTGACTTTTAATTCTCATTTTATATCTCCTGACTCCTCCCTTGTCATACCCCACTCACCTTTCTCTTGCCTCATGAAAAATGCACCTCCATGCATTACAACATCAACTCATCATTCCCTCTACTTTAAAGGCTGTTCTCTTCTCTCCCGTCAGCCCTTTGACTGACACTCTCTTTTACTTCTGAACTCAGTCTAAATGATATTTCCTCAAGGGCTTCTTCCTTCATCTACGGCATTCAACGTTCTTACAATCCTTCCCCGTACCTAACAATATTAGGATTCCCTTAAATGTTCTTTGGAACAACCACCATATTTTGCAATTGTACTTTTATCATCTTTTTTGTAATTACTCCTTTAATGTTTGTCTTTATCACCACTCAGCCAACCACATGAAAAATTGCACTGCATACAAACAATAGGTAGTCTATAAATCATAAATATCACTAAATGAATGAAGAAATAAAAGGTCATATGAATAAATAAGTAAATGTCTTGAAGACAATAAAGAGAATTTTTTAATGTATCTAGAGCAAAAGCACTTTTAATAATGTTTAATAATGTTTCTAACATAGAATAGTGAATATGCTTATAAAACTATCTTTATTATAATATTTGTAATTGACAAACCTAAAATATTTTCAGTTGAGAGCATGATTTGCTTTAAAGATGAGTAACTCATATGGTATTTGTCTTTCTCAGTCTGACTTACTTCACTTAGCATAATAACCTCTAGGTCTATCCATGTTGTCACAATGGTAAGACTTCATATTTTTTTATGGCAGAGTAATATTGCATTGTATATATGTACCACAATAGGAAAGGGAGTTAGGAAGAGGAGTTGGGGAGCTGTGTGAAAAAGATGAGGTGATTAAGAAATACAAATTGGTAGTTACAAAATATTCGTAGGGGTGTAAAAGTACAGCATAAAAAATATAGTCAATAATGTTGCAAGAACTATGTAATGCCAGGTGGGTGCTAGACTACTCATGGGGGAATCACTGCATAAAATATATAAATGTCTAACCATTATGCTATACACCAGAAACTAATATAAAATGTCAACTATAAAAAAATTAATAATTTAAAAAATATGAGTGACTCTTTACAACAGTCGCTGACTGCTCTAGGGAGCACATGTAATGGGGCCTCTGATGAGACACAATGAGGCAAGTTCCCTGCCCTGCAGATGCTTACAATTTATTCCAATCCACTCTTGGGAAACCACATTGACCTTCAATAAGAAGAGCTTGAAAACAATGAAAAGGAAATATATTAATAGTAATAAATCCTTTGTGTTTTGCACATTTAAATAAAAACTTGCTTAGCACTTTGCCTGCATCTCCCTAGAGCATTTTATCCTATATCAAATATGTTTTAAGGCTCTGTGTCTAAGAAGACATACATAATCTATGCCCCTCAAAAGGACATATTCCAGTCAGAAGCACAGACTAGAAGAAGGATGATTCCTACACAATAGAGTCAGGGCTCTACTGGACAGAACTGGGGACAAAGGTCTATGGAAACACTTACAATAAAGAGGGCTACTTTGCACAGAGAGATAATGGTGTCATACAATACACCATAAACAGCTGTGTCTTCTTGAAGGCTAAGTTTTATCAAGTGGACAACAGGGGAAGACACGCTGCATGGAAAAAGGCAGGCATTCTGTATAGGATATATTTTAAAACGAGTATGGAAGTCATGATTAAATCTTATTTTAGTACAACAAAAATTGTTATAACAGAAAATATGAAAGGATAAATTGAAGATATTCATTTCCAAATTTTCTCCTGTTTTTTTTTTGTTGTTGTTTTTGTTTTTTTAGATAACTGGTAATTATCCTATTATCACAATGTGAAATGTTTTGATCATAGAAGAGTATAATAGATTGGTGGTTATACTAAACAGGTTGATAACAATGACAATACCAATGACTTTTTGACATTTTGAACTTAGTATCTTCCTTCGGTTTTGGTTGCTGTATAACTGCACTGCTTAAGTAATCTACTCACAATGCCACAAGAAAACATTCCCTCTGATTACTATCTTGAAGAAACATAATAGCCTAGAAAGCCAAACCACTTAATGTTTCCAGTATATTATGGGCTTTTTTGAATATGGAAATATCATCTATGTTTTTTATTCATAGTGTATGAATTAATATTCTATTAGATTAAGGTTGACAGTCTTTATTAAACGCTAACATCTAGGGAAACTTTCATTTGGAATAAAACTTAAAATATTTTCTCAGTCAGAAACTGAAGAAATTGAAGTTGTCGTAGAAAACCTAACACAAAATCATTGTTTTATGCTTATATAGGTAGGTTTATATCGCTGAATATTGGTATCTTTCTTAAAATACCCAGAGAGTATCTGGGTTGATTTGTTTCTGTGAATTTCATTTAATATGAGATTTCTAAACTTATAATTTTGTTTCTTTTACATTCCAATAAAGTTTTTCATTTTGTTTTAAAGATATAGTTATTCTGAGTACTTAATTTAAAATAATTTTTAAAAATATTTTGGTTCATTTGTAATGAAAAAAAAATAAATAGAAGTTCTAGCCTTTGTGAATAACACATATAAATATATGACACTGCAACCAGATTAGGAAAGGGGGAATTTGGATAATGAAATATCCTCTTTATCTTGGTTTAGATGGAATAAAAAAAAAAGTGGTAATATAAGTATTGATATATCATCATAGAAGTTGGAAACATACTATGAGTAATACTAGTTATTTCTAAAGTTTCCAAAAAGATTTCCAAATATTAAATTTCACCATACTCACATATTAATGTTATATAGGTTTTCAGAAAATATTTACTAACTTCATCACTTTCAAAAGAATAACCATTTAACTATAACTTTCTGAGACCCCTTTAGATATTCTGGGTATTTGCTTGTGCTGTTAGACAGTTCAGAATAAAATAATCACAAAATCACTCAAACATTTTGTACATACTAATTAGACCTCTTATCTTTCTGCATTCACCCCCAAATAGCTCTGATCTGATGGCTTTACTTACAGAAGATAGGTCAGTGGGTTTAGAGGGTTTTTATTCCTGCTTGTTTTTTGTTTTATTTTGTTTTGATTTGGTTTGATTTGCAGAGTGAACTGAGCATCTAACAGTTAAGTATTTATATCTAAAATATTTATCTCACTTGCTGACTTTCTGAGATGAATCAGTGGAAAATATATGCATTAAAAAAAAACAGACATACTTCCTTAGTACCAATGTGCAATTGTGGATCTGTGAAAAATACAATAGTGTTGTCATCCCTACAGTAGTTATCCTTACCTGTAGCTCATGGACTGTGCATGTAACTGAACCAACTTTCCATATGGACATATGGAGAGTAGCTTAAAATACAGAAATAGATGTAGCATATATTTATCTTGGTACAATTCAATCTTATTTCAGTGAATTGCACAAGGCATTACAGTTTTCATCTCCCTTTTTACCCTTGCAATGGCAAGATTTCATTGTATACTCCTAGAAATCATATTCCCAGTTGTGGCTAAGAATATACCAACTCACAACAGGTCTCTTTATTGATTCTGCCCTGGTAGGAAGTAATGCATTAACAAGTGGGAAAAAGTTAGAGAAGGAAAAGCTCTAAATTCAATGCAGAGTAAAGAAGGAAAGAAACCCTCAAAGGAAAGCCATTTACTTTCTAACACTACCTGATAAACAAATTAATTTCCTCCTCCAGGCTCCAAAATCCCTGTGTTTGGAAGTAGGGGCCATAAGATTGAAAAAGGAGAGAAAAGGGGCTTTAGGAAGGAGATGGAGTTCTCTTGACTGGATGTTTGTAATTATTTAAGGCAACTGCATTTGTGGGAATTAACGGTGTCTTGTTACAAATAGCTTTATTTTCAGAATAAAAGAGTCTGTTCAGGTTTAAAACTGCTTGTTTAGATCTAATAGTTGAAAGAGACTCACAAACAACTGGTACTTATGTGCACTCAACACATAAGTCTGCCATTAGGCACTTTTTTAAGAGTTAGAAAACTGTAATAGAAATTTCTATGTGAAGCATATTTGCTATAAATATTTACACAGAAAAGAGATTTGTAACCAAGTTAATAAAGCAACAGTGTACAGATTATAAATGATAACATGAATTTGGATGGCTGTTGTTAAAGCTTTTGTTACAGAGTACTTTGTGCAGGTGTTCTTCATAAACCTAATCTGTATTTGGTTGATGAGCTATGTGTGTGTATAAACTTATCCCCTCTTGGTCTAAGGGAATGTTCATAAATAATTAGAAATAGGAATCAGGGTTCTAAAAACTAGATATACTTCTTTTACAGCTACCCTACTTACATGTTAGTTGTGAAATGAATTTGGTGGGTCCATTGACACCATTTTTATTTGGAAGATTTAAACACTTGACCTTGTGGCATTGTTTCCACCACAGGTGATTGCCTGTTCCTTTTGTTTACTTCATCACAATTAGTTTCTTACACAGTAGAAGCAAATGGGGAGATTTCAACTATTGGTAAACAAAGGTCCATGCATGATTACCTCGTAATTGCTGATCATCATGTGTAATCAAACTGAATAACTGCTGGAGAGAGTGCCTAGATTAGGCAGATGCCCATGGGCTGAGCTCTGCTGTGGAATGTCACTACATGACAAAGCCCTGGGTGGATAATGCATCAGCTGCACTGGGTCTCTAGGCATGTCACACAGGTGGGGAGAAATCAGTGAGGTGAGGCAACTGTAAGTGTGCCAATGACATGGGAATGGTATGAGATGGATAGGGGGCAAGGAAAAAGACAAAGAAGCCAAGAAATTGAAAACAGCTTTCACCACTAAATGGAAATTACCTTGAATGCTGCATTGCACCAGTGACTTTGACAGCTGAAGCAGCAGCAAAGAGAACTTGACTAAGATATTGGCTGTACTGTTTGCTTTGCAAGGGGCTAAGTATGGTTGACTTTCTCCTGACAAGATCAATCACTGTTCATACAACACAATGAGCCAAATTCAAGGATATTTTCTTGAGGTCATTCACAAAAAGATTGAAAAGCAGCAGGCTGTTTCTATGCCTGAATTCACAGGGACACAGAAATACAGTCTACAAATGGCCATTTACCTAAGAATTTTCTTACATATAAAGTTATACTTTGTGAATGTTTGCCATTTTATGTCATATAACTAAACTTTAATTTATTAATCAGAAAACAGATTTCAGATAATCTTAAATTCACATTTATTTTGTTCCACTTTAAACTGGATTTCACAGATGGGAGGCTTGTTTTCTTGTTCTCTCTGTTCCCAGTGTTACCCTACAGAACATGTAATGCATATGGCAGATGGGTTGGCACTTGCTATTAGGTTTTGCAGTGAGTTAGATCTGTCATACACATGTTCATGTGTGTGTGCGTACACGTGCATGCACACACACACACTTATGAATCAAATGAGCCTCATTATAGGCTGACATTCCTTGTGACAGGCAAGTAACATCTGTGCTGCTTTGTCTGCAAACAGTGTGTCTGCTGGGGAATCTTATTCACAAAAGCTTTAAAACACACAGGCTCGCACTTACTTTCCTCTCCTTTTTGCACTAGGATGTGAATTTGAATTGAAACTCCAAATTAACTATTCCAGGTAAAGCTTAAGGTTTTCATTAATATTTAAATTGAACTATCAGACATGATGTTATGATATTTCATACCAATAGCTTCCACAGAGAGGCTTTAAATATTAAGTTTTCGTCATTTTCAAAGGAAAGAAGGAATTGTTCTTTTCTTTCAAACAGTGACACTGGAAACTAATGTGAGCCATGTAAGAAACAAAAATAGCATGACACTAGCCATAGAAACGTAGGTACTATCTGAGCCATTACACGACACTTTCAATACTGAAGGTCTGTGCTCTGTCAAATAGGCTCAGGCCAGCACTTAAAAGAGAAGCAACTACAGTTGTTCAACCAACAGTTATTTGTTTGGCTTTTCCCAGTACTTGGCTTATAATAGCCATCCAATAAATATCTATTTAATATTGAACAAATAGAGATACGAGCTAGATGTCAGGAGGCACACAAACATATAATAAACTTTCTCTGTCCTTGATCATATTAGAGTATTGACAAATTATTCTCATGATTCTCAGAGTAAAAATAGGAAGACATTCTAGAGAAAGAATGACAAGAATTGATCTGACACTTATTGAATGAAGAGGGCATTCTAGAAAAATAAAATTTAATTCCATTTTGTTGAAAGGTCACATAAATGGTCAGATGGCTGGGAGCAGAAGGTTCACATAGGGGAGCAATAGAGGCCACAGTAGAAAAGAAAAACTGAGACCAAATCATAGAGCACCCTGAATGTCAGGTCTTGGAACTTTCTACTCCATTTCTTGAGAAAGCAGTGACTGAAGGATATTTTTGTAAGGAAGAGATGGGGAAATTAGTGTATTAGGGAGATGAGCCTAGCTATACCAGAGTCCTGTCCATCTTTCTAATGGGAAAATATAAATATTCCATCTAGGCAATTTCAAAATTTTTTAAGTAAGAAGTAGCACATCTTTAAAGGACTGATGCTATGACCAGCTTTCTTTGAGCTATTGATCTTTTAATCATCTTATAATGACTATAACAGTCCTTCAGACACTCTTATGTCTAATTAACTGTTCCTCTGTCTCCTCTGAATATCATCTTTCTCTACCTGGATATGAAATGTTAGGGCATCTAGTGCTGTATTTAAACTGATTCTCCTCACTCTGTAGTTCTTCCATAAGCTCCTTCTTTTTATGTTCATAATTAACATAGCTGCCTCCCAACCAATGACCTTCAAAATTCTATCTTCAGCCCAACTACTTCCTCTGAGCTCTGGGCTATCATAGCCAACTACTTAATTAACATTTTCTCTTGGGTACATAAAAAAACAACAACATATCACCTGAGATGCTACTGTGTATTCGATGATATCAATCTTCTTGCAAAAACGTAGGCTTTTTTGTGTGCAGAAATTTTTTATCTTTGTTCAACAAGAAATTCTATGTCTACCACAGTGCTTAGCACACAGATGGTACTCAAAAATATTTTGAATGAATCTCTAGTCCAAGTGATTGCGTATCATCTCCGGTAATATACAAACTGAGTAGACGATTTTGAGTAGACGATTTTAATAACCATCACTGTTTGGAATTACTGGCACATACTGATGAAAAAAAAAAAAAAGGTCTAACTTTCAATTGGTTACATTATTCCTTTTAAATTTTCTTCAGACAATGCATGCTTTCATTACCTGGACCTAAGGAGAACAGCTTTGTCACCATCTCTCTCCTGGACTATTTCAATCACAACCTTTTCATATTTCAAACTCCATAATATAATCATAAACATCTTCTATCAACCTATGATACCACCCTACTTTGGTATTTTATATCAAAAAGGCTTTATATAGTTGTTCAGATAAAAACAGCACATGATTAGCAAAGACAACAAAGGTTTGCATGATCCAGTGCCTACTTACCTCTCTCTCCTTGTGTAACATTCCTCTGGCGGTGGCTACTCTTGCTTTCTCTGCTTCAGCCCACCAGGGACTTCTTGCTTAAGATTCTAGTACTTGACATGCTCCTGCACTACACAGAAGACTTACATTCCTCTCTTCACCTAGTAGATTGTGTTGCCCCCTTGAGATCTCAACTCAGAGATACTATTCCTCAGGGAAGGATTCTCTGATCTCCCTCACTCAGTCAATTGTCCTTTATAGAACTTAGAACTACAATTTGATATTTGTGTGTGTGTACTTTTGTTCAAATTTTCAAATACTTAATTACTGAAGTTACTTAATTATTGGAAATAGATACCAAATATTTATTAAGTGTCATCTATGAGCCATGCTTTGTACTGGGCACTTGAAATACATCAGTAAAGTGCAACTGTAGAGCTAACATTTAAGTGGGGAACACACATAATAATCAAGATGATACATACCATAGTGCTAAGCACAAGTAAAAAATAAAAGAGAACTAAAATAGGGTAAGCGGTTGGGGAATGTACAAAGTATCATATCAGGTAAGGTGATCAGGGAAATTTTTTTCTAAAGAATAGGTATTTGAAGAAATAAAAAAAATAAAGAAAAAAGTAGTAAATATTTGGGCAAAGATCACTCCAGGAAGAAAGAATAGCAAGGGCAAGGGCTTTGAGGTATTATCCTACTTGGCAAGTTTAAAATCCAGCCAGAGCACCAATGTCACTAGACATGAGGAAAGAAGTAGAAAATGAGATGAAATCAGACACAGGGGTTGAGATCATATGGGATATGATAGGCCAAGAAAAAAAGTTTGAAATTTGGATTTTATTTCAGGTGTGCTGGAAAGGTGTTTGAGAATGGGAGTGTAATAATCCAATTCTAATTTTAAAAGGTTTACTTTACCTGACATTGAGAGTATAGGTTATGGTAGTGAAAGAGTAAAAGCAGAAACTAAGTAGAATGCTATTGCGGTAGTATAAAGGATAATGATGAAGATACTGAGAAGATGTAGATTTAGAATAGATTCTGACCAACACAGTTGGCCTCAATGTGGGTATTAGAAAAAGCAAAAGCAAAGATGAGCCCAAAATTTTAGTCCTGGGCAAATGGATAATTGGTGGTATCATTTACTGAAGCACAGGACATTGGGAGAGTGATGAGTTGATGAAGATTTGGGCTTTGGACATGTTCATTTTGTGATACCTACTATGAATCCAAGTAGAGATGTCAAGTACACAGTTAGATATATGTGAAAGTGAAAGTTTTAGGACTTTATATTGCTGATTTTAAGAACAGCTAAATGAAAAGAACTGAAAGTAAGACTGGATTTATTTCATAATAATTCAAAATAATTGCTTGCTTAATAACATTAAGATGGAGTCAAACTATTTGACTTCTATATGTGCCACATTGGAGAAAAATGTGGGCATGAGTTGCTTTATATATCTATTCTGGCCTCAAACATAGGCCCTAAATAAATACTGACTGCTTTTGTTCTTACTTTCTTTTGGTAACCAGAATAAGCAAAAAAATAAAATGGCAGCAATTAGGCCTTTGGCATAATGTTGCTCTGAAGAGAATTTTCAGAATAAACTTTTATAAACTGCTTAAGTGCAAAGAATTTGGAAAGACGACAGAATACATGTAATAGAACAAGCAACTAATAGGGTATTAGCCTTTGAGTTCTAGCTGTTTCAAAAACCTACTTGTTAACCTTGGATAAATATCCTCCTCTCTCTGGCCTTCAGTAAAATCTCAAAAAAGCTACACAAATTTAGCATTCTTCTGAATTCAAATGAAATCAGCCTCATTTTCTTGATTACTTAATTTTCAAAATGGTTTATTTTTTCTTTGCAGGTTTAGTTTATAGTGGACTGCAATAATAATATCCATTTCAGAAAGTCCTGAATCTGGGTCATATGCCATTAATGAAATATTGTTCTACAAACCAAAATTAACATGTCCTATTTTGTAACATAGTTAATAGGGAACTGTCAGCTTATATAAGTTTTTACACCTTGGTTAGCTATTTTGTGGGGATATCAATTAACTCCAATCACCAAGAAAAATACATAAACAGTTGAGAATTACAAGATGAAGAGGAATATCGCTAGTGTTTAAAGAACAATTTTATGATTACTCTCATCTGCATGGACTTATAAAACAAAACAAAAACCTTCAAAAATATAGTATGAGCACTACAATTTAATAAGCAATAATAATCTGATTATAATTTTAAAGAACAAATCTAGTATAGTCTTCCTTTGATTTTCTAGTCTAGAAATATTGAGAGTACTCATCCAAACAGAAGAGGCACAATATAAATATAAGTACAGGAATTCCTAAATTTTGGGTTAAATGAATGTTCACGTTTTTACAGTAGAAACTAGATGCACTACTATAGTCAATAGATTTTTTATTTCTCATTCTGAGAATTGGGGCCAGACTAATTTCTATTTAATAAATACAATATAAAATATTATTAAATAACATGAAATTTAAGAATAAATTAAAATAATATACTACCATTAAAATGAATATTTATAACTAACTTTTCATGAAATAACTGATTCCTTTAATGTGTTTTCCAGCACATAGTTTCCTAAACTGTAGTCAGCAGAACATGTGAGCACCTCAATAAGATGCTAATAGATGCTCAACAATAGATGATAGATTATATAGATAGACAGATGATAGATAGATAGATACTGACCATGATCAAATAAATTAGAGGAATACTGCATAATTTGATAATGGCTCTGAAAAGTCCCATGTTAAAAATATCTAATTAAGGGATGCTGAGATAGCTCAGCAGCTGAGCACTTGCCTCACCATAGTGAGTTCTAGGGTTTGATTCCAGGCCCTAGCCCATGCAAACCCCTATGCTGAATTGTGGTAGAACTGGTAACCACTGGATTCGCATGGCAGTGAAGGTTCCTGCCTCCCATGCAGGAGGTTCCTGGACTGCTTTCTGCCCCGAGGCCCCACGTTCATCTGTTTGAAATGAAACCATGCCACAACTAATGATATACAACTAGGAAGACTACTCTGAGCCCTCCCCCCAGCCTCTCTCTCTCTCTCTCTCCTTCTCTCAAACAATAAAATACATCTTAAAACAAAAATTTAATCAAGTTTGCTTAATCCAGTAGCTCCCATACTTTTCGATCAGATAAAACCTTTTTTCCCTTAGCATCTATGAACAATTCTCAGGACTCTTGTGCAGAATACATTTCTGGGAACAGTCCCCTTATAGATGACAAATACTTCTACTATAGTACTTCTATTATACATTGTATTGTAGTTCCTAGACAATGACCTGTAGATACTTTGTAGGACCTAGTTTTTG
Organism: Craseonycteris thonglongyai; assembly: GCA_004027555.1. Classification (NCBI taxonomy): domain Eukaryota; kingdom Metazoa; phylum Chordata; class Mammalia; order Chiroptera; family Craseonycteridae; genus Craseonycteris; species Craseonycteris thonglongyai. The sequence continues at coordinate 28,406 of PVKE010013735.1, forward strand.
TCTTACTTTTTAAGAATCTTTGATAGGTCCTCATCCTCAGTGTTTATTAATGTTGTTTATTAGAGTAGAAATAAATCATTTAATCACAAAAACTCATTAATTTAATCACTACCTTTCGGGGAAGCTGGGATGGCTCAGTGGGTTAAGCGCTCACTTTGCAGCACTGGGGACCGGGGATCGAATCCCGGCCCCGGCCCGTGCGGAACCATATGCTGAACTGGGAGCTCCCCCAGTTCAGTTCTCTCTCTGTCTCTGTATCTCTCTCTGTCTCTGTCAAAAATATATATATATATAATCACTACCTTTCAAAATAAAATAATATTTTGGTCAAATCTAAATATGTTCCTCATGGGCTCGTGGCACTTCTTCTGCCTGGTGTGATCTCCCATGCTATAGTGGCTTGTTAAAAATCATATCCAGGGGAAGCTGGGATGGCTCAATGGGTTAAGTACTCACTTTGCAGTGCCGGGGACCCAGGATCAAGTTCCAGCCCCGGCCCGTGTGGACCCATGTGCTGAACTGGGGAGTGCCCCCAGTTCAGTTCTCTTTCTGTCTCTGTCTCTGTCAAAAACAATAAAATTTTTAAAAAATCAAAAAAAAATCATATCCATCTTTCAAGGTCTAGTCAGTATCATTTCCTCTGTGAAGCTTTCCCATAAGGGGTTCTACTCCCCTTACTGATTTCTCATAGCACTCCCCATGCATCTTGGCTCTCAGCAGACTTTCCACTTCATACTACACTTTATTTGTGGACATGCCTCATCTTTCATGTGCCTGATCCACATTTAATCCAGCCATGCACCTTGCTCTGTACAGATATATATTCAAAAAATTACTTGTTAGAAATATGAAGGACTATCCTAATAAGACAAGATACAACTGTATACGATTTGCCTTTGATTCTGTAAGCAGGACTTCTGAAATGATTTAGTCATATTAAAGAAAAGGAAAAATAGTTTGGAAGGATTTAGCCCAGTTGTTTGCAAACCTGGCTAATTAGCAGAATCACTCTGAGGCTTTAAAAACTACAGATATTAAAGCCTTATTACAGACCCAAATTCTAGTCTCCAAGGATGGATTTAGAATCCAGATCGTGCAAACTACTTCTAATTTGTTTCCATTTCATCAAAGAAGCCCCACTCTACTACCCCTTCTCTTTCACTACAGCATCACCTGAGAGGCTGAGCTTGGAGATCCAGAGCCTAAAAGCAGACATTGAGAAACAATGGTCCCCTTGATGGCCATCTTTTTAGGAAACACACAACCTTACCAATAGGAGTCACTTGCAGATTCTTTGACAGGGATGAGTACTAAGAAAAGACTTGAAAATAGCATGGTATTACTTATAGTTCCTACTGGCCAACTGCATTTGGACCACTAGAAAAGATGATACAATGAAGGTAATTTGAACCCAGCAACCCAGAATATCTAGGGCAAGTTCAGGAATCTGCACTTCTGATATAGTGTCTACTAAAGTTTGAAACTAAATGGAATACTGGTATAAATATATGAGCTTTGGGGTCAAGAGGTCCTCTCTTCAAATCCCAGGTCTGCCACTTCATTGGTTGACTAGTACTTGTCAACAGTACAGTAAGAGTTTTTTAACAACTAAGTGAGCTATGCTATATGAATTCTAATAGAACTTCATAAGTAAAAGCTACTCCTGTGTTGATGTTGCTGCTGGTAGTGGTAGAATAGTGGTGGATACACAAGCAGAATATCTGTTCCAGTCCTAAGTATACGGTGGTCCATTCTGTGCTACATGACACTCATATTTATCCTACTGTCTACTCATTAACTCATTCTGTATGTATGTTAATTTATATGTATAGAGCAGGTCATATAGAATAATTCTTTCAAACTCACCCACAGAGTAATCTAGATGATAACTTCTATTGTTATGTTATTTATACTTTAAAGCCAACTTAAACAATTTTTACTTCACAAAAATTATGATATGCAAACATTTAAAAAATGTTTTTGATGTATAAAATGTGGTTTTAGCTACTACTCTAGTTTTGCTGGTGAGGAAAACAGAGTTAGAGGTGTTCACTGACTTTGTAAAGACCACAGAAGAGGTATATATGTGGCAGAGCTGATGGTCCAAATCCTTATTTCTGCTATTGTACCCAACCAAGCTGCTTGAGACATTTTCTGGAAAGTTAAAGAAATATTTATTAAACTTATTTTATTTTAACCTATTAAATATTGATAATTCTTATCAGGTAACCCTATACATCAGAATATTTTATTAACCATGCTGAGATTACAGTTTTACAAAAAGAAAAAAAAATCACCTAGGCCACAGTGAACATGAAGGTGTTCTTGTTTTATACCGGAAATATTGGATATATTAAATTTATGAATAAGTAAAACATTTGTGTTTCAAATTTCAAAACACATTAAACTTATGCAATGAAAACTCCTTCCATGTCCACCTTTGGACCCTGTCCACAAAATTAACCTTCTCCACAAGTGTCATGCATTGCTCAATTCCTTGTGAATCTCACATCCCCCAATACTATGCTATGGCTACATGCAGAAGCTCTGATTTACTTCCTCCTAAAAGCTGACTACTATTATAAATTTAAGAAATTTTTAATGCTTATGCACTTCAATACAAAATATACTATTAATTTCCTTACCCAGTAATTTTTATACAAAATACAGTATATGGTACAACCTATTTAAAAATGTGGTTTGGGGAAGCTGGGATGGCTCAGTGGGTTAACCACTTGCTTTGCAGCCCTGGGGACCAAGGATTGAATTCTGACCCTAGCCCTTTGGCCTGTGCTGACCCATATGCTGAACTGAGGTATGCTTCCCATGTGGAAGACCTCAGTTTGGTCCTCGCCCCTGTTGTTTGGTATCTGGCTCAAGGGGGTGTGCCTTCCACGTGGGAGGCCCTCAGCCCAGTTTCCTGCCCTGCATGGCCAGAGCCTACCTATGTGGAATGAAACCTAATGACGTACAACTATGGAGATTGTTCTCTTTCTCTTTCTGTCTCTGTCAAAAACAATAAAATAAATAACTAAATAAATCTTTAAACAATAAAATAAATCTTTTCTAAAAAAGTAAAAACATGGTTGTTTCTTTCTCATATAAAAACATATACTAGCAATCCTTGTATAGGTCTATGAATAGGTTATTTTTATTATCATGCTATTACTTGCCTTAATAAAACATAACTTATTGAACCACTTCCTATTAAAGAATATTTTTTTCAACCATTTGATATAAATATTAGAAGCTCAGCCATATAAAACTGTGAACAGTCAAACACATTTGATCCACATAAAATGTTGATTTCATATAGTTCAAACTAATATCAACACTGCTGGAATAAATTGCCTTGTATATTTGCAATTTTATATAGAGATAAAAAGAACTCAAGTATAAATTCTCAGAAGTAGAAGTATTAAGTCAAAATATATGTAGTTCTAATATATTTTTCTACAATTTTAATATATTTTGTTAATTTACCCGCCACCATTAGAATTATACAAATTTATATTCTCAATAGCCTTAGATAAGTGCCTGTTCTACCATAGTTCCTCCATCAGTGTATTGTTAAATTATAGAAAATTTGTTAGTGCAATGGTTTCAATTATTTCATCTTACTCTATCTCAGTCTATCATTCTGTCTGTTCAGTTTCACAATCATTTCTGTCATGCTCTTTGGAATTTGAGTCCAAGTCCAAAAAGTTCTTCCCACTGCCAAATTTATAAATGAATTACCTCAGTTTTTTTCTCCTAGCATTTTTATAATTTATTTCTTATATTTAAATTGTTTACCTGTTTGAAGTATATACCCTAATGATCATTGTGATATTAAACAATTTGTTTTCAGGTGTCTTCCCAGGGGTCCTAATAGCACTTACTAAATAGCCTTCTTTGCCCCAGACTAGTCTATTTCTTAATAATTATTGTATTTTTTAATTAGTTGATATATAATGTCATATTAGTTACAAACATAGTTACAAACATTAGTTACAAACAAATAATAAATTACATATTAATATAATTTATGAATGATCACCATAATAAATCTAGTACCCATCTAACAACATGCATAGTTATTACAATATTATTATCTATATTCCTTATGCTCTACACTATGTCCCCATGACTACTTTGTAACAACCAATATGTACTTCTTAATCCCTTCCCATTTTTCATTCACCAAGCTAAACCCCTTTAGTAACCATCAAAATATTCTCTGTATCTCTAAGTTTGTTTCTCCATTGTTTGTTTATTTCATTGTTTCAATTCCATATATAAGTGAAATAACATGGCATTTGTCTTTATCATGTTCCACTCAGCACAAAACCCTCTAGGTTGATACATGTTACTGTATATGGCAAGATTTCACTCTTTTGATTTTTTCAGGCTGAGTAATATTCCATTTATATATTTATCACTTCCTTTTTATCCATTCACCCATTGATGGACATCCAGGTTTTCTTCATATCTTGAGTATTGTAAATAATGCTACAATGAGCAGATGGATGTATACATCACTTTTTAAATACTGTTTTGTATTTCTTGGGATACACAGAAGTGAGACAACTGGGTCCTTTTTTGTCTCTTGTTATAGCCTTTGTTTTAAATTCTGTTTTATCTGCTATAAGTACTGTTACCCAGTTTTTACTTTTGTTTTTTCATTTTGACTTTCATGAAATACCTTTTTCCATCCTTTTACTTTTAAGTCTATGTAAGTTTTTTGATCTGGAGTGAATTTCTTCTAGGCAACAAATGTAATCACCTTTTTTTCCTTATTTATTCAGCCATACTATCTTTTGATTGGAGCATGTAATTATTTTTACATTTAAAGTGATTGGTGGATTTGCAGTTATTGCCATTTTTATTTGTGTTTTAATATGTTTTTCTTATTCTTAATAAAAGTCCCTCTAACATTTCTTGTAACACTGGTTTGGCGATGATGAATGCCTTTATGTTTTCTTGCCTGGGAAGCTATTTATCTGTCTTTCAATTCTAAGTAATACCTTTGCTGGGTAGAGTAATCTTGATTGTAGGTTCTTGCTTTTTATCACTTTGAATATTTCATGCCAATCCCTCCTGCCCTGCAAAGTTTTTGTTCAGATATCAGCTGAGAGTCTTATAGAAGCTCCTTTGTAGCTAACTAACTGCTTTTCTCTTGCTTTTTTAAGATCCTTTTTTTGTCTTTAACCTTTGGCAGTTTAATAATGATGTTTATTGGTGTGGGCCTCTTTGGGTTCATCTTGTTTGGGACTCTGTACTCTCTGGACTTGAATGTTTGTTTCCTTACCCAGGTTAGGAAAGTTTTCCATCATCATTTCTACAAACAGGTTTTCAATTCCTTGTTCTCCTTGTTCTGGTATCCCAATGACAAGAATTTTGGAATGCTTAATATTGTCCTAGAGGTTCCCTGAACTATCATCATTTTCTGGGGGGAGGGGGGAATTCTTTTTTTCTATCTGCTATTCTGCTTGAGTGTTTTCTGCTATTCCATCTTGTGAATTGCTGATTTGATCCTCTTCATCATCTAATCTACTGTTGATTCCCTCTAATGTGTTATTCATTTCAGTTATTGTAGTCTTCATTTCTGACTGGTTCTTGCTTGTGTTTTCTATTAATATTTTTATGTTTCCTAACCCTTTGTTCAAGTTCTCCCTGAAATTTCTAAGCATTCTTATAACCAGTATATTGAACTCAGTGTCTAGTAAAAACCCTGTCTTCATTTTGTTTCATTCTTTTTCTGGAAATTTTTTTCTATTCTTCTATTTGAGACATATTTCTTTGCCTCCTCATTTTTGGCTGCCGTCCTGTGTTTGTTTCTATGTATTTGGTAGAGCTGCTATGTCTCTGGTCTTGGTAGAGTGGACTTATGTATTGGGTATCCTATGGGGCCCAGTGATGAAGTCTCCCTGGTCACTAGAGCCAGGTTCTCTAGGTATGTTCCTTGTGTGGGTTGTATGTGCCCTTTTGTTGTAGTTCAGCCTTGATTGCTCTTGGCAAGTTCATGTGAGGGATTGACACGGAGGCTGATTGGTTATGAGGACTGGTCATGACTACAGTGGAGAAGCTGTTGTGCAGGGGCTGAATTTCTGGTACCTGTTGAGTCTGCCCTTTGAATGTGTTGTTTGTGGAGGTTGTTGGATGGTACTCTGGTATGATCTGAAGTTGGCCAATGGATGTGTTGGTTCTAGAATCTCTTTGAAGGTGTTGCTTCTCCAGCACTGGTACTCAGATTGAGTGAGTCCATCAGTGAGCAAGTCATGCATAGGCCCTTTAAGAGGAACACTTGGGACTCCAGCAGCCCTCAATCTCACTCAGCCAAAGTCTCTGCTGGTTTTCTCAGAAGTTATGAAGACTTCTCTTCCAGGCACTGCAACTCTGGACTAAGGAGCCCAGTGTGGGGCTGGGCCCCCCTCGCTCCTTAGGGGAGACCTCCACAGCCAAGATAATTGTCATGATTTTAACCACTGCTGTAGGCATGGAAACAGCCTTTTCCACATCTCTGCTTCCCCTACCAGTCTCAAGGTGGCTTCTTCTGTATGTCTTTAGTTGTAACACTTCTATTCAGCAAGAGTTCAGATGATTCTCAATGATGGCTGTTTCTGTAGTTTACTTGTAATTTTGATGTGGTTATGACAGGAGCCAAACACAGCATTTACCTACACCTCCATCATAACCAGAAATCTTCTCAGACTATCCTAGATACCATCTTTAACATGTAGTTAATTCTTATATGTATTTGTATCTACTTTTGGAAAATCTAATTTTTTTCTTTAATGTGATCTCTATCGTATTACCTATATCACATCATTTTAATTTTCAGTGATTTGTATTTTAATATGTTAGACTAATTCTTTCTCAAATATCTTTTCAAAATTTGCCTAGTTATTTTCATTTTCTATGCACTTTTAAATTTCCTAAATGTTTTTATTTTTTAATTAAATATACAGTTTATGACTTTAATTTTAAAAATCAAACAAAATACATTCATTACTAACTCTCCTCTGCCCAGTTTTTCCCTCTACCTTTATATTAATGCTTTATTCCCTTCATTTTATACATAGCAGTATACTATACATGTCACTCTATACCTTTTGCAAGCAATCTTTCTTTTCAAAGAGAATGCTATAAAAGTCCAAAAATATGTATTAAGTTAATCCTCAAAACAGTTCGCTTAGCTAGGTAACAATAAAGAAGCTAAGGCAAGGGGAACTTAAGTACTGACCCAAAGTAACACATTTTAAGTGACAAAACTGCGATTGTTTCCAGTCAGTCTAATAATTTTTATCTTCGACCATCTTAAATGTGATTCTCTTCTCTTCTTTCATATCATCCCCATTTCCTTGTATTATTGTTCCCCCATTTAAAATTTGTACAGTGTTCCCTCGCCACTTCGCGCTTCATGTTTTGCGGCTTCAGTGCTTCGCGGGTTTTCCCAAAATATTCATCAAAAAATAAAAATGAAAAAATACAACCATGTCGGCAGCCACATGGCAGAAAGGAGCGTTGTTTCATGTGGATGTGTGAGAGAGAAGGATCCCTGCATGTCAAACAAAGAGATGAGTTGACTCAGAGTACATCCCACGGGCTCTCATAAAGGTGCGTGATTGGTTTCCGGTGCGACATCGACCAATGAGAGTACGAGTGGATTTATCCCTGTGAGTTGTTTGTCTGCGCATCATCGTAGCCTCACCTAGCATCTTCTCTTGTTGTATCTCGCCAGTCTTGTCCATGATGTTGACTGTCTCGCATACTGTATTTTAGTGTTGTGTTGG
>PVKE010013736.1:0-35969 GCA_004027555.1 Craseonycteris thonglongyai
AAAAAAAAAAAAAAAAAAAGTTATAGCCCCATTTTCTCTTTTTTTTAGTATCCAGTTAAATATGCCAGACTGTTTGATATTGTTTCCCAGGTCATTGGGATTTTCTTTATTTAGTCTTCCTTGTTGTTTTTCTTTTTGTTCCTCAAAGTGGATCATTTTTACTGATTCGTCTTCAAGATCATTCTGGCTCTTTGAATATCCTATCTATTGTTAAGCACATGTGGTTAATTTTATTCCAGACATTGGATTTCTTTTCTTTATTTTTAGATTTTATTTTATTTTTTTGTTGTTAAGTTTATCGGGGTGAACATTGGTTGGTAAAAATTACAGAGGTTCTAGCTGTACAGTTCTACATTACATTGTTTAAGTATTGCATTGTGTGTTTCCCAGAGTTAGTTTTGTTTCCATCACCCTAAGATTTGATTTTACTGTTTGAGAGAAGGTGTGAGAGAGAGAGAGGGTGTGGGGGAAGGGCCCAGGGAAGTCTCCATTGTTGTCCATCATTAGTGTGACATAATTTTATTTCATACAGGTGGGTGTGGGGCTGCACAGAATGGGAGGCAAGAACTGTTGCCACTGAGCCATTCCTGTGGTTATCAGTTGCCCTGAAGTTCCACATATGGGGTTTGCCAGGGCCAGGGCCAAGAATCGAACCCTGGACCTCACAATTGCATGGCCAGTGCTTAGTCGCTGAGCTATTCTGGCATCCCCTAGTCACTGGACTTCTTAATTCTAGAATTTCCATTTTGTCATTTTTGTTTACGTTAAGAGAGAATTGGTGAAATGTGTTCAACCAGTTGCTTTGATGCTGGAGCATTAGGGCTTCTGTGTTGTGCCCAGGTAGTTCCTGGACATGAGACATGCCCAGAAGCCTCTGCTTCTGCTTCACTGTAAGTTTTTAATAATAAGGTGCTGTCCTGATTGATAAAGAGTTTATAAACCCAGTGAAGTTAAATCAGTCTTTCATCTGATTCCCTACATCAGTGGTTCCCAACCTTTTCCACTTGTGTACCTCTTTTAAACCCCTTTCTATAAATTGTACCCCATGTTTTAAAAATAGCTCATTTTAAAGATTTATTTTTATTGTTTTTGACAGAGAGATACAGAGACAGAGAGAAAGGGGAGGGCCCAGAACAGTCTCCATAGTTGTACATCATTTATTTTTCCACATAGTTTCATTCCACAGGTGGGAGTGGGGCTGCACAGGGCAGGAACTGGGCCGGGGTCCTCACCCCGGTGAGAACTGAACTGGGGGCACTCCCCAGTTCAGCATATGGGTCCACACGGGCCAAAGCCGGGATTCGATCCTCGGTCCCTGGGTCTGCAAAGTGAGCACTTAACCCACTGAGCCATCCCGGCTTCCCCAAAATAGCTCATTTTAAATACTGATACTTTTATTCAGTGCCTATCTTCATGTAAAATAGCAGAAATGAGGTAATAAGTTAGGAAAGAAAAATCACTGCACTAAAAGCACAAGCCACAGATTTAATTTCACAATATTCATACCACAGTTAAATGTCAATAATGATCAAATATTTAACAGACTTTTAATTTATTAATATTTATGTTATCTGAAAAGTTTGTAATGATTGTTATGCAGATCACTAGCCAATTGAGACTTTGTTGGTGAGATGGTTAAGCTTGCTTTGATATATTTAGTTTCTTGAAATCAGGCTCAAAAGATGCAAGATATAGTTTTAAATCCAGACTTGCATTAAACTTGTTGTGGTGCTTATTTTTTGTGAAGGTGTAAGAAGAAAATGCTCTCTTTACTAGTTCAGTATTAGTAAATGGCAAGAGGTATTTGAGTGCTTCACACTGAGCTGTTTGTACTCCTCACTGACATCTACCCAGAAGGTCATAAAATGCTTCCTTTTAAAATCAGAATTTAAAGAAGAATCGGTTGAAAGTTTGATTAACTGCTCTTTTTCATTGATTGATAGTTTAGCTTCTTTGAAGAATTCTTCATTGAACGTATCTGAAATCCAGTTTTCTTTTCCACGTTGAGGGTAGTACATATAAAAGGACACTTTTAAGGTTTTCCAACTGACATACAGTTTCTCTTTCACATTTTGAGGTAGGTACAAGTCATTCTCATGTAAGAAGTAGTGCAGAGTTTCAAAAACTTCAGGCTGACCTCTTTCAATACATGCTTTCCAAAAGTCCAATTTTTTAATCATTGACACTTTTTTGTCGGTTACTTTGAATATAGTGATTGAGATATTTTGAAGTCCCAAGTTGAGTTTATTTCTAGAAAAAATATCTGATAAATATGCAAAACTTTGAAGCTTCTGGAACTTTGGAGTAAGAGGGAAACAGTGGTTTTCAGAAAATACCTGGACTCCATCTCTAAGTTCAGATATCCTTGTAAGTACTTTGCCATGAGATATGCAAAAGTAATGTGCTGTGAATGCTCTTAATTTCTTCACACAGCACTTTAAACAATTTGGAGTTTCATGGTTGTGACTTAATAAAATGTACAACCATTACAACCTCATGAAGAATATCTTTCAGTTCAGTAGGAAGAGGCTTGGATAGACTTTGTGAATGCAGCAATGACTCCATGGTACATGGGGAGCTACTTCTTTATTAGCTGTTTTTTTGTTTTTTTTTTAAATTTATTTTTGACAGAGAGAGAGAGATACAGAGACAGAGAGAGAACTGAACTGGGGGAGCTCCCCAGTTCAGCATATGGGTCCACACAGGCCGGGGTCGGGATTTGATCCTCGGTCTCTCCTGCAAAGTGAGTGCTTAACCCACTGAGCCATCCTGGCTTCCCCAGAGCTACTTCTTGAATTCAGCCATGTAGGGCTATAAAATAACCTGACAAAGGCTTGCTTCTGTCAGTGCATATACAACAATTTGACCAGTTAATGTCCTTTCAATGAAATAATCATTGATTGCATTAAAAATTTTTTTGCTATGGTATGTATTCTCTGTCAGTGGGTAACAAAGCAATAGGTTTTCCTCAATTTTCCTCCCAAGTACCTCATGATGACGAGCAAAATAGATAAATTAGCAACATCTATACTTTCATCGACCTGGATGGAAAAGAATTTACTTTTTCTAATTCTGTCTACCACTACACCTTCAACATCATCATAATTCATTGAGGCATTGTATTGTTGGAAAAAGAGATAGTATTGATTTTGTACATGTTTTTCCCAAAACTTAGAAAAAATAGCATCCTTGATAAAAGGAGAAATTAAACCTTTAGCAGTGGTGTGATTTTTACCACATTTAGCTATGTGATACGCAATATGGTATGAAGCCTCAATTGCATTCTCATTTTCTTTCCTGACATATATAAAGTCATAGTTGGATACTTTTCTAAGTATTGAAAATAATGTACTTCTTAGTTTTTATACATAGGATGTTTAGTTTCTAGATGTTGCATGAGTAGAGAGGATTTCATGCAACCGTTGGGTAATATTTCCCCACACACAACACACAAAGGCTAAGGATAGTCATCATCCCCTACAAATGAAAACTTATATTTGATATACTCTTCACAGTATTTCCTTCTGTGTAGTATCTGAGGCATGTATCTTTTCACTCTATCCCGATGTGTGTGTACTTGTAGCTGTAGACATGTGTTGAGAAATACTTGGTGACAGGTTATAATCCATATCAAGTTTTGTTTTTTTAACCATTCCCTGTTTTCAACCACTGATGCGTAACTGACATGCTTAAAAAAAATCACTGACAATAATAACTGAAACTGAAACATTCAATAAATTGCTTGAAAAGGATCATGATGAAAGACAACACACTTTTACTCAGACAGTAACTAAACTGGTCAGACAGCCTGGCTATACATGTATTTATATGTTAGGAGAAGTTCTAGAAACATCTCATGGATTGTTCTGAAACATTGTAATGATTGGTAGAAGAGCGGTTTTGGGGAAAGGTTCATAGCCAGGCCTTCAGCAGTCATCATTTGCTAATGTGATCTTATTTTGAAGTGTCTCCATTAGTGGTGATTCAAACTTAACATTTATTATTCCATAACTAACCTTTTGCATTTTTTTACTTGTTTTTGCCGTTAGGGGTTATTTTTCGCATATCCTTGAGTGGCCCAGCATATATCCCTAGAGGTACATGTTATGCTGCTTGGGAACCAATGCCTTACACTATCATTGATATTTTATGATCATGGATTTTTGTATGAAAACAAAATAATTAGAAGAAACAGATTAAAAAAAATAAAATTATTTTAATGATAAATAACTCGGGTTGCTTTGTCACCTCCAACTGGTTTCCTTTTGCTAATCTCTGCTTAATTTGCTCCATTTCTACATTGCTGTCTCTGTTGCCACATTTTCAATTCCAGCCCCCAGCTTAGTGCCCCCTAAACTTCATATTCAAGCTGTATTGCACCATTTTTCTTGCAAATTATGATGCAGTTTTATATCTTCATATTTTCGCCCATATACTTTATTGTATCTAAAAGTCTTTCTTTCCATCTTACTCATCCTTTAATACATAGCTCAGATGTCAGCATTACTCTGAAAGAGGGTAACCTTCCCTTTTCTCTCCTTTTCATCTTTTCTTCTTTCTCCCTATTTTCACCTTTGAGCATACCACTGTTAATGCCTCTGTGTGATGTACTACCTATATTTTGATCTATTCCTCTCCATTGTGAATTTTTTATTGACAAGTATTGGGGTCTCTAGACATTTTCATAGTATCTGGTATACATAATAGATGCTTAATAAATGTTTACCAGGGGAAGCTGGGGTGGCTCAGCAGGTTAAGCGCTTGCTTTGCAGCTCGGGGCTGGAGGATTGAATCCTGGCCCCAGCAGATCCATGTGCTGAACTGGGGTGTTCCCCCCAGTTCAGTTCTTGCCGGGGGCCTATGCAGGAGGCTCCTGGCCCAGTTCCTGCCCTGCGCAGCCCTTGTGCCCACCTGTGGAGTGAAACTATACGGAAAACTAATGCTGTCAACTATGGAGACTGCTCTGGGCCCTCCCCCTTCTCTCTGTCTGTCTCTCTGTCAAAAAACAATAAAAATAAATCTTAGATAGATAGATAGATAAATAAATAGGTGTTTACCAAAGAATGGTGTTTGTTTTTTCCTAATTAACTAAGTAGTAGTTGTTCTATCTTTCTTAAATTTTTCTAATTGTACATTAATTCTCTTGCTATTTTAAATTGCAGTTAGTTTTCAGGAGTTCTAGAAATTGTCACTTTTTACTCAGACCTTTTCTTATGATCAGAAGGCAAGGGTCAAGACAGTTTATTTCAGTTCTTAGCATTAACTCACGTACTTGAATTTAAGAGAATCTTTGGGATTCTTATTATTCAAGTAGGTGAATTTCTTGACTTTCTATGACAATGACTAATTGGGACTTTTATCAAAGACTCAGGTGTTCTAAAAGCTAGGAAACAGCTAGAAATCAAGAGACTTAAGTTCTTTCTGGACAATACCATTGATTTTACTTTGTGACTTTGGACTATGTTGGACCTATCACTGTATTAGATTAGAGCTCCTTGATTTGTTTTTTTTTAATTAAAAAATTTTAATTATTTGAGAGAATATGAGAGAGAGAGAGAGAGAGAGAGAGAGAAGGGGGAGGGCCCAGAGCAGTCTTCATAGCTGTATATTATTAGTTGTGACATGGTTTCATTCCACACAGGTAGACATGGGGCTACGCAGGGTGAAAATTGAATCTGGGGCCTCCTGCATGGGAGGTGAGGACCTTCACCACTGTGCCATCCTGGCCATTATCAGTTGAGCCACAGTTCAGCATCTGGGTTTGCACAGGCCAGAGCCCAGAACCCAACCCCAGGCCTCATGATTGCGTGATAAGTGCTCAACTGCTGAGCTGTTCCGGCATCCCTAAAATTTAATTTCAGCTGTTCACTTTTTATGTTTTAAATGTGGTTACTGAAAAATTTAAATTGCAAATGTGACTCACATTAATGGCTTTTGTTATATTTCTATTGGATAGCTTAGGGCTGGGCAGGGAATCAAACCCCTGACTTTGAAATTGCGATGGAAGCGCTCAACCACTGAGCTGTGTCCCAGCATGCCCTAATTTTTCTTAATTGAGACAGTATTTGCAGGGAAGCCGGGATGGCTCACTGGGTTAGGCGCTCACTTTGTAGCTCTGGGGACCGAGGATCGAATCCCGGCCCCAGCCCGTGTGGACCCATATGCTGAACTGGGGAGTGCCCCTAATTCAGTTCTCACTGGGGCAAGACCCCAGCCCAGTTCCTGCCCTGTGCAGCCCCGCCCACCTGTGGAATTGAAACTGTGGAAAAACGAAATTATGTGGAAAAACCAATGATGTGCAACTATGGAGACTGTTCTGTGCCCTCCCCCTTCTCTCTGTCTCTGACTCTGTATCTCTGTCTCTGTCAAAAACAATAAGTAAATCTTAAAAAAGAAAAAGAAAAAAAAAAGACAGTATTTGTATTAAGATATAATTTACATATGATAACATTTACCATTTAAAAGTGTGTAGTTAATTTTTTTCCCCCAAGTTGTACAATCATTACCAGTTATTCAATTCCAGGATATTTTCATTTTATTATCCCAGAAAGAAACTTTGTACTCATTAATAGTCACTCCTCATTTCCCCCCACTTCCCAAACTTTTGGCAGTTACTAATTACTTTCCATCTTTACAGTTTTGCCTATTTTGGACATTTTATGAAAATGTAATCATATAGTATATGGCCCTTTTTGCTGGCTTCTTTAGCCTAAGGTTTTCAGGGTCATCTGTGTTGTAGCTTGTAGCAATAAGACTGAATGATATTCCATTGTATGAATGTTACAATTATTTATGTATACATCAGCTAATGGACATTTGGGTTCTCACTTTTGGCTTTTATGAAAAATAATACTATGATGATTTCTGTACAAGTTTTATATGGACATAAATTTTCATTTCTCTTGGATATGTTTTCAGTTATCTAGGGAGTAGAGTTGCTGGGTCATATGTTTAATCATAGCCATCCTAGTGAGTGTAAAGTGGTATCTCATTGTATTAATGGTTTTAATTTGCATTGCCCTGATGGCAAATGATGATGATCATCTTTTCATGAACTTACTGGCCATTTCTAGATCTCCTTTGAAGAAATATCTGTTCAAATCCTTTGTCTATTTTTAAATCAGGTTGTCTTAGTAGAGACTTGTAAGTGTTCTTTATATTTTTTATTATAGATATAAGTCCTTATCATACACAACTTGCAAAATTTCCTTCCATTGTGTGGGTTTTATTTTCATTTTTTTTTTTAAGATTTATTTTGTTGCTTTTGATAGAGACAGAGACAGAGAGAAGGGGGAGGACCCAGAGCAGTCTCCATAGCTGTATATCATCAGTTTTCAACATGGTTTTGTTCCACACAGGTGGGCAGGGGCCATGCAGGGTGGGAATTGGGTTCGGGGGCTGCCCCTATAGGAGGCAAGCTATCTCGAGCCAGGGGCCGAACCAGGGGGCAAAAACTGAACTGGGGGCCTCCCTCATGGGTTGCACACCCTAGTTCACCATATGGTACTGCATGGGCTGGGGCTGGGATCTGATCCTCAGTCCCCGGGCTGCAAAGTGAGTGTTTAACCTGCTGAGTCATCCTGGGTTCCCCTATTTTTACTTTCTTCATAATGTTTATTGACAGAACAAAAGTTTTAAGTGTTGATGAATTCATCAGTTTTCTTTTGGTTGCGTGTGCTTTTGATACCTAAGAAACTATTGCCTAGTTCAAGGTCACAAAGATTTACCCTTTTTTTTTTTTTTTTTTAACATTTATTTATTTATTTTTAATTGTTTTTTGACAGAGAGAGGGAGATAG
The DNA here is from genome assembly GCA_004027555.1 of Craseonycteris thonglongyai. Classification (NCBI taxonomy): domain Eukaryota; kingdom Metazoa; phylum Chordata; class Mammalia; order Chiroptera; family Craseonycteridae; genus Craseonycteris; species Craseonycteris thonglongyai. The sequence goes on from PVKE010013736.1 coordinate 7,799, forward strand.
ATACAGAGACAGAGAAAGAACTGAACTGGGGGAGCTCCCAGTTCAGCACATGGTTCCGCACGGGCCGGGGCCGGGATTCGATCCTCGGTCCCCGGCGCTGCAAAGTGAGCACTTACCCCACTGAGCCATCCCGGCTTCCTCTACACTTTTTTTTTTTCTTCTAAGAGTTTTAGAGTCTTAGTCCTTACATTTAGGGCTTTGATCCATTTTGAGTTAATTTTTATATATTATTTTTTATTCTTTTGCATGTGGATATCCAGTTTTCTTGGCACCATTTGCTGAAAAGACTATTCTTTCCTTATTATCTTGGTAATTTATGGAAAATCAATTGATAAATAAATGTACAGGTTTATTTCTAGATTGTTAATTCAAATTACTGTTACTATGTAGTAAGTTTTAAAATCAAGAAGTGTGAATCTTCCAACTTTTTTTTTTTTTTTTTTTTTCTCCAAGATTGTTTTGACTATTCTAGATTTATTTTTATTGTTTGTGACACTGTTTTGACTATTCTAGGTCAGATACATATTTTATTTTAGGATCAGCTCATCAGTTTCCACGAATAAACAGACTGTCATTTTGATAGGCATTACTTTGAGTCTGTAGATCATTTTTGGGCATACTGCCATCTTAACATTAAATCTTCTAAGCTGTGAACCATGGGATGCTTTTTAATCCTTTATTCCTTTTACCTTAAGCAATAAAATGCAGCGTATACATAATAAGTAGAGTTGTCATATGTATCTATAGGCCCATGTAGCTCTAGATGTTCTGAATATTTGAATATCTTAAATTCTTTTAATAGTTTTAATGTGTCTTCAAATATGACATTCATCAGAGTTAAGTTTAGCAACAGTTATTGTTATAACTTCACGGTAGGTACTAAGCTTGTTTGGGGGATTTAAGGATGAATAAGATGTCATTGCCTCCCAGTCAGATAATAAAACATATCAGGAAGCTGGGATGGCTCAACGGGTTAAGCGCGCGCTCTGCAGTCCCGGAGCTTGAGGATCGAATCCCGGGCAATGCCCAGGTGGACCCATATGCTGAACTTGGGTGTGCCCTCAGTTCAGTTCTTGCTGGGGCCCATGCGGGAGGCTCCTGACCCAGTTCCTGCCCTGTGCAGCCCTGTGCCCACCTGTGGAGTGAAACCATATGGAAAACTAATGCTGTCAACAATGGAGACTGCTCTGGGCCCTCCCACTTCTCTCTGTCTCTCTCTGTCTGTCTCTGTCTCTGTCAAAAAACAATAAAAATAAATCTTTAAAACACATCAACACTTAAAAAAAAAAAAAAGATGTCACTGCCACTAAAATTCCTGGTCTAGTGAGGAAATCGCATATAAACAGAACATTTCTTACGGTATATTTTAAGAGGTTCAGAGATCAAAATTTCTTAAAAATTGTTGGTCCATTCTTGTGTAAAGCTTCTACTACATAAAAAATGATTATATATTGTGTATTAGTACCACTCCTTTCAGTGTTGTCTAGTTGAGCTACCGTAGTTTGTAGAGAAGTTAAAAAGTAAGTGCTATAACGCAGGCCTGGGCAGACTTTTTCAGGGCATGTGCTACTTCTCCATCTGTTATGGCCCACTAGCTATTTTATTCAGGCTATCACCCCAAAATTGCTTGGTGATCCACCAGTGGACCGTGATCAACATCTTGCCCAGCCCTGCTATGAAGGCTCTTAAGACTTTGAACTTTGGATTTTTGGTATCAATAATGTATTTTTAGTGAATTTTCCAGATTTATGAATTAGTAATAGCAAGGAAACTTTGCATCAGCATGCTACCGTATTTAAAATATTGAAGGGAATAAATAACATTCAAGTAAAGCAAATTCTCTTTCACTGTCTGGGTTCATCTCTTCCCATGTTCTTATTTTATTTATTTTAGTTTTTTAAACTTAAAATAATAATTTCCTTAATGTCTGTCTGTCTCTGTCTCTCTCTTCTCCTCTCTAATAAGGGGCATCCTAATGGGCGTGAATTGGTAACTTGTGGTTTTGATTTGTAAAGGGAAAATCTAAGGTCATTTAATCCAAACCTGTGATTTTAAAGGTCCAACTCAGATAATATGTTAGCAAGAGCCAGTTGGTGGAACATTTTACAACTTCCTTTTGTGAATCATTTCAACTATTAGTGTTTTCAGTTGGTTTTGTGAGTTAATGGTAATGTTACGTTTGTGAAGAATTTTTTCTGGTGTTGATGTATGACAAACTGTAACCAATCATATCTTTTAGGGCAAAACAGAAGCGTATTTGTTTTTATAGTTTTAGTAAAATGTTTAATTGCAAATTAGTCTAAAGTTTGGATAGTGAGTGATTTCCCCAGCTTAATGCACATGTGCACCCCACAACCCAAAACTTAAGCACTGGAATTTATCATTTCCGTGAACAGTGCTTTTTAAATTATTGTCCAGTGAGTTTTGGTATTTCTCTTTATGCTTTATTTTCAACTTTTATAAAAATTGAGTGTAAAACTTTTTACTACTTTTTATTTTGAAACTGCTAGCTGAACCTACTCATAAAATCATTATTTTCATTTTTAGTTCATAATTTTCATAGCATCTACATTTTACATTATTCTTGGCAAGTTTACATTGGTCTGGTAGACTGATCAGCTGACATGCAGTAACCATTTTGAAAAGATGGCGTGGAAGAATGTCCCTGTAGTGGCTTGGTGGTGAAAGTGGCTGGTTGCTAATAAGTTCAAGTACCTGGATATATTAGGATCTGGGAAGGCCTAGCACTGTTCTCTGATATCCTTTGGATAGTGTATTTTTGTTTTTTAAAGATTTATTGTTTTTGACAGAGACAAAGAGAGAGACAGTGACAGCGAGAAGGGGGAGAGCCCAGAGCAGTTTCTATAGTTGCACGTCATCAGTTTTTAACATGGTTTCATTCCACACAGGTGGACGGGGCCATGCAGGGCGGGAAATGGGCTGGGGGCCTCCTGCTTTGGAAGTATACTCCATTTCAGCATATGGGTCCACACAGGCCAGCGCTGGGATTTGATCTTCGGCCCCTGGGGCTGCAAAGTGAGCACATAACCCGCTGAGCCATCCTGGCTTCCCTATCTTTGGATAGATTGTTCAATTTTTTTCTTCCTATTTCAACATGAGCTTATTTAGTATTTGCTCTGTGTCTGACATTGTGCTGTCACAGTAGATATAGAAATGTGTTTCTACCCTTAAGGAACCCATAGCCTAGAAAAGGGATACATAGACATATAAATAATAAGTGCAATCCATGGTCTAAGTGTATAAAAAGTATAGAGATCTTGCAGAGGGAGAAGGTGAGTATGGTCAGAGAAGGATTCCTATTTTGAAGTGTGTATATCTTTTTCCCTTCCCCACTCTCTCCTTTTTTTACCTTCCGTGTGTGTGTTTGTGTGTGTGTGTGTGTGTGTGTGTGTGTGTGCACGCGCGCGAGCGAATGAGGGAGGAAGGGGGAGAGAGAGAGAGAGAGAGAGCGAGAGAGAGAGAGAGAAACAACAGTATAAAGGAATTAGGAATCAAGACCTTGATTCAAATCCTGGTTTTCATATTTTGGATGAATAAACCACTTTTGTCTTGCTGAGCTTTGATCTCACATGTATAATATGCACAACCTTTTTGCTCTATGCTTTTCAAAGTATTTCTTGAGAGAGTCACACTTTCTGAGTGTTTTGAACATAGTAGGTGGTCATAAATAGTTTTGAATGAGTGGTTTGAGAATTTGTATAAAAAATATGAAAGCATAAATAGTTACAATAAATTGTGAACAGAATAAGCAATAAAAGATTTATTGCTTCCCAGGATGCACTTAATATGAAATGTGTTCAAGCAGTTTGTGTATATAAATTGTTTCACTTACATTTAGATTTATGAGGTCCTAGGGTTCAGGAACTACATTATCTTTATGCATAAGATTCTGCTACACTTGAATGTCCTATGCTGTTGTAATTACCATATGTATTCAATTAAGAATTAACATATTTAAAAATGTGTGCAGTTGATTGTTTCTCTTTTTAATGTGGCCATGGCAGTTCTTGGACTTGGCTTCTTCATATTATGACTTTATTCTTTTTAATAATCTAGCAATAAATGGGTATTGCTCATATAAACTTTATTTTTTCCAGTTCAAAACTAGTATTTCTTCTCAAGCTACTTTTGTTGTATCTGCAAAATGCTTGCTTTTGGAGCAGATGATTGTAAAAGCCCACTTTAATGTTATAGAGTTGTTGTAATATGCTGTTAATATAATTCATTTCTTTACCTCTAGGGGTCCTATTGGGCAATAGACACCAATCCTAAGGAAGATGCACTGCCTTCTCGGCCAAAGAAGAGAGCACGATCTGTAGAACGGGTAAAAGCTCTTTATTTAGTATGGGCTTGGATTACTGTCTCAGAAATACAGAGTTTAAAAGTTCATTTCCAATACAACAAGTAGAACCATAATGAAGGTAATTTTTATTTGTTTAGCCTTTTTTGTTTTTCTGAAGCACTTTCAGAATCATGATCTTAGTGAGATGGGCAGTTCAGGAATTAAGTAAAATGTGGTATCTTTTTTGTTTTGTTTTTTTTGTTTGTAATTAATTAGGGCACAGCTGTTGTCTGAGACTTGAGTTCAGGTCTTTTGAGTTTTAATTTGGGACTCTTTCCTCTTCATCTACAACATTGTGAGGACTGATTTTATATAACAAAACTTCCTTTTCACTGCAGATCGTCTAATTATATTGAATTTTCCTAATTGTTTTCAAAATGCTTTTTTCTGCATTCAACCATGTAATAATTATTTTGTACACAAAATCTATGTGTGTGTTGTTTTTAAGATAATTCTTGTGAGTTCATGGTTAAAATTAATTTGCAGGAGTGAAAGAGAAAAGGAGCTCTAGTTGATATTCTAAGTTGTTTATTGTAACATTTCTAGTCAACACTTTGGCTGTCACCAGACATTAATTTTACCTTTCAGCCTTTTTCATTGTACATTACTAGCATCTCACTTAACGTGCGCACATACGCACACAAACACCCACACACACATTCACACCTATCTTACCTTACTATTCAAGACCCATTTCAAATGATAATTACATTGTGAAGCCTTCCTCATTTCTTTATTTGTATTCTTGTAGAATTTTTCAAAATTGTTTTACAGAATTTCTCATACTTTGTAGCAGTTATTTGTTTCTATATTTGTCTGCTTTGCTGGGCTGTGATACCCAAAGAATAGAAAACATTTATATCTCCAGTATTATTGTTTCTCACAGCTTATAATAGGTGTCAGTTTGCAGAATAAATCAGGGCAAAGGTAGAAGAAGATAAGATGAAGGAAACTAAGTAAACGTTTGGCTAGATAAATTTGTTCTGGACCCCCTGCATTAAAAAGATTAATAGGAGAAAAATTTAATTATGTACATACATATGGGAGCCCCACAAAGCTAAGAGATTCAAAGGCAGCCAGACAGTTGAGGCTAAGGAAAGAGCTAGAGGTCAGGGGCTTCAAAAGGGAGGATGGCAGTTCATAGGAAGGTGAAAAGACCCAAAGTTTGGTAAATAATGTTTGCCCTGTTGTGCAGAAAAGTCTCTCAGATATAAAAAGTTATCTCTGGTAATAATTCTCTTCCTGGTATAGGCCCCCTTTGTAATTTCTTTTAGGCATTTAAGGAGGGAGGTAGAAGCTTTTCCTGAGTCTTACGGGTTTTTATTGCCTTTAGCTCAAAAAATCATCCATACAACAAATTGACATTGTGAGGGGGCTTTTCCTGAACTCCTTTAATGCCGAGTAGATGTAGTTGGCAGTAGTCTAGTTTGTGAAACACAAAGGCCTGGGCTTGGGATATGTAAATAGTAATGAGAAATTCTCTAGAAAATTAGCATTGTATTAAGTTTCTGAATATCTATCCATAATTGTGTGTAATCCTATCATTTGCCAGTTTATTTTCACAAATACTTCTTCTATAGATATTGTGTCTTGCATTGTGCTGGGATGTTGTGGGATATACCAAGAAAAATGAGACATGATAAGACTCAGTTCTAGCACAAGAGCAAAGAATGTAAAGAAAGTACTATAAGACATATTGTATACAGAGGAAGAAGAGATTGTGTTTTACTGGGACTGTCTGGGAAGGCTTCATGGGTTTTGTGGCTTGGCTTTCAGGTGGAGACAGATGGGGCAAGGTAGAGAGAATAGCATTCATTGAGGACATACTTATTTAGTATCAATGCCTGCCATGAGCAGGTACTGTTCTAGGTGCTGGAGAAATAGCAATTAAAACAGACATTCTCTCCTCTCATGAAGTTTCTCTTCTGATGAGGAATGGGGTAGGGTAGGGAGGCATGAGATAAGAGGCAGTGATCAAAGGTAAAATATAGGAGTGGAAAAATAACAATTTGGGAGAGAATACTGTAGTTCATTTTGTCTGGATGAGGTTTTCCTTTCATATTAATTTGCATTATTCATGCCATTCATTGAGAGAGGGAGAAGGAAAGACAGCGCTAGAGCACGAGAGCTTACATTGTAAGCATAGAGCTGAGTGTTGGGGGAATAGTGGTGAACAAGATGGACTCATACTCTCTCCTTATGAAACTCTTAAACAGAAAAGATAAACTGATAATGTAAGGTAACAGTAATGTTGCTTTTTTGTCTCTCCTTATGAAGCACTTAAGCAGGAAAGATATAATGATAATACAGGGAAACAATAATGTTACTGCTGTCCTAGTGCAATTAATAATTCCTATTCATTCTCAAAATAGCATTTGGTTGATAAATTATGGGGTCAGCCTAAAGATAAAGGTTTTGAGAATTATGGTACCATATATCACAGAGCTAGGAATCAGGAAAGGTTCCCTTGAATAATTAATATTTCAATGAACGCCTGTTAAATGAACAGAATTATGGCAGATAATGAGAGTGATTGGCAACGTGAAAGAGTAAGGACAACTTAAATGTTGGTTAAAAAGTGCCCAAAATTTAAAAGAATTTACAGGTTATTTATTGTTTTTGACAGAGAGAAAGAGAAACAGAGACAGAGAGACGGGGGAGGGCCCAGAGCATTCTCCACAGCTGCTCATCACCAGTTTTTCGGTATAGTTTCACTCTGTAGGAACTGGGCTGGGCCTCCCACATGGGAAGCACTCCCAGGGTAGGAGCTGAACTGGGGGCACACCCCAGGTCAACACATGGACCCACATAGACTGGGACTGGGACTTGATCCTCAGACCCCAGGGCTGCAAAGCGAGCACTCAGCCTGCTGAACCATCCCAGCATCCTGACCATAAGTTCTTATTTTCACTTTTCCTATTAGTTTTAATGTCTTTTTACGTTAATAAATGAATAAATATTCTCTTTGGCCTTTTGCATTTTGCTTTTTTATTTGGCCTTGTCTGTTCAGTTCAACCAAAGGATACATTGCTTATTTATTAAAGAATGGTGCCACTAGAAACTGCTTAGGGTAGCAAACAAGGTTAGTTTGATATTGTCTAGGTATTTTTGAAGACTGGCAAGCAAGTATACTGTTCCAAGTGAACTGATGTCAAGGAATAGAAGAGGGAATGCTGGTCTTAGGCAATTCTGTGTTAAAGAAATGCTTTGAGAGTGAATGCACCAGATTAGTGCAGTTTATTTATCTCTTTACCATGTTCATAATTATAAAAACATGTTCTTCAATATTCATTATTTTATTGACTCCCTCTTTTTGTAAAACGTAAAGTATGTGTCTTGGTTATTTTGTAATGCTATTCTTTGCTTACAGAAACCTGTTGTGCCAAAGCAGTGGTTCTCAGTTTGTGAGGTTCAGGGTGTTGGTGGGGGGGGGGGGAGAGTCCATGAGGTCAAAACTATGTTCATAATAATACTAAGATGTTCCTTGCCTTTTTTACTCATAAATTATCCAGAGGTTACATGACCTCTGACTTTGTCACAGATTGCATGTGCAGAGGCAGATATGAGAATTCAATAGTTTTCTATTAAGCCAAGCATTAAAGGAATTAAAAAAATTATAAAATAATGCCATTCTTCTCACTGTTTTTTTAGAGGCTATATTTTTCATACAAAATCGTATTTATGGTTTGTTTGTTTTTTGCCAACTTTTTAAAAAATTGTTAAATTTATTGAGGTGATATTGGTTGGTAACAATTACATAGTTTCTAGGTGTACAATTCTACATTACATTGTCTATGCATTGTATTATGTGCTCACCACCTAGAATCAGCTCTCTTTCCATCACCATATATTTGATGTCCCCTCCCTACTCCCCGCCTACTCTCCCACCCTCTTCCCCCCTTGCCCCCAGGTAACCACTAAACTCTTCACTGTGTCCATAAGTTTTTTGTTTCTTTACTTTCAGTTTTATATTCCACCTGTAAATGAGGTTATGTGTTCTTGACTCTTTCAGTCTGACTTACTTCATTTAATAAGATTGTTTCAAGGTCCATCAGTGTTGTCACAAATGGCTGTATTTCATCTTTTCTTATCGCTGAGTAGTATTGCATTGTGTAAATGTACTACCACAACTTCTTTATCTAGTCACTTATCAAAAGACACTGGTTGTTTTCGTGACTTGGCCACTGTGAGTACTTATGTTAACATGCAGTCTATTTGTTGATTTTAAATGAATTAATCAAATTTTCTCTGTTTTAATTTTTAATAGGTAAATATCAGTAGGTATAAGACACATAAACAAAAGCTCTTTGGGATCCTCATTACTTTTAATAGTGTAAAGTGGTCCTGTGACCAAAAAGTTTGAGAACTGTTGTGCTAAAGAAAGATTTCCTGTCTCTCAGAAGACATTCCTTTTCAGAAAGGAAAACATACTTTCATGATTTGAGTTTCTCCAGAAGTAGACAAGGAACTGAGCCCAGGTAGTTTGAGGGGTGAGTGTAGGAAAGTAGAGCAATTATCAAGTCATTTACCACTGTGAGCACTTGGAGCTCAGTCCCCTTGGGGAACTCTGGGAGACAGTTTAGAAATGTGGGGCAGTGAGCTGGCAAGCTTAATTCATCAACTCTTCCTCCCTCATTGAGTGAGTAATGCTCCTAGATACATCAGCTTGTCTGCACTTCTGGCCTGCCCTGAACAAAACCAAAGCATGCTCCCCAACCAGAAAACAGTCTCAGGCAGATAATTGCAGATGTTTGTAATAAGCAGCCTTCAGTGTAGATATGAATGCAGAGGGGAATATGGTTGGGTTCTGACAGTTTACTACATTCCTTTTTTTCTTTTGTTGATGGAGTGTCTATATGTGTTTTCATATCTGTGTGTGCCCTTGTTTTTTATTTTTCATAGCCTCCTGTATTTTTATAGTCTTTGATTTATTTCTTAAGTTGGATCCTCCTCTCCCCACCCAGAGAATCCTTAAAAAAAAACAAACCCAACAACAAAAAACCTTTTGTCTCTTCAAGGCATGTATGGGTAGAGCTGTACTTCTTAAATTAGTAGACCAAAGGTCCATCTTTTGTAGTATATTGTTTCTTGTAATTCAAAGACTTCCTAGTCACTCTTTAGTGTTTGCCTAAGTGCCTTAAAATGTAAGTGGACAAATTTAGTACTGTTATAAAAGTTGAAAAAGCTGTGTGTAATTGTTGCTTATGGGTAGTGAGGTCACATATTTACTGTGTTTCTGTTGTATGCTTATCACAGGTAAGGTGCTTGGAAAGAATTATAAGTTGGAAATAATGCCCCTGTTAGAAAAGTAAAAAAAATTTTTTTTTTTTAAATGAGGTTGGCATCTGTTATGTGTATTTTTATTTATTTATTTATTTTGACAGAGAGACAGAGAGAGATACAGAGACAGAGAGAGAACTTAACTGGGGGAGCTTCCAGCTCAGCGTATGCGTTAGCATGGGCCGGGGCCGGGACCGGGATTCGATCCTCGGTCCCGGCGCTTCAAAGTGAGCGCTCAACCCACCGAGCCATCCCGGCTTCCCCAGAAAAGTAAAATTTTGAACATTTTAAAGCTAATGCTGAGGATGGGGTGTAGCTGGTGGTAGGAAATAGAAATTTTAAAAAACAAAACAAAAAAAACAATCCTTCAGATTGTATTATATTTTACCAGCATTTAATGATCTGAAGGTTATCTGTTTGTTTAAGAACATAGTAAAAAATTATGAGTAAAACCAAGTCTTGTTACAAAGTCATGAGACGTCACTTTTATTTATTTTTAAGGATTTATTTTATTATTTTTGATAAGAGACAGAGAAGGGGGAGGGCCCAGAGCAGTCTCCATATCACATGTCATCAGTTTTTCACATAGTTTCATTACACACAGGTGGGCAGGGGCTGTGTAAGGGCTGAAAGCGGGCTGGGGTCCTCCCGCATGTTAGGCATGCCCCCCCCTCAAGCTGAGGACCAGACAGTGGGGCGAGAACAGCTGGGAGGCCTCCCACATGGGAAGCACACCCCAATTCAGCACATGGGTCTGTCTGTATGGGTTGGGGGTGGGATTCGATCCTGGGTCTCGGGCTGCTCAGGGGCTGCAAATCGAGAGCTTAACCTGCTGAGCCATCTTGGCTTCCCCCATTTTTATTTTAAGTACAGATTTAGGGGAGATAGTAATAGCCTGGAAGTTGACCTAGTTTTAAAGTTAAACATTATAACTTAGATATTTAATTTTTCTGGCCATAGGTTTATTATATGGCCATAATTTCTTTAGATAGTATATAAATGCAAGTGGATTGACAGCTGCATAGTTCTGGGGAGAATCTCCCTTCTGAAATCCCACAAGTACAAAGCTTCTGAGGTAGAAACGTACTTAGTATGAGAAACAAGAGGGCACTGTGGATGGACTAGTGTGAGGAGGGAAGAGTATTAGAACTTGGCATTAGAGAAGTAAGTGGTGGGATTAGGAGGAAGATTTTGTATGGCCTTGTATGCCTTTGTAATGATCTGGGTTTTATTCTGGGGGAGCTGGAAGGCCATTGGAGGGCTATAAGCAAAGTAGTGACATAATGTGACTTAATTTTAACAGAATCACTGTAACTACTCTGTGTTAAGCTATAACAGAGAAGCCAGGAGAACAGGAGGACATTGTTGTGGATAGTTTTGTTTAAACCTTTTGATGCATTGTATGGAAATTATTTGAGGGGAGTACAGGCCAGATAGCTCTATCTTAAACATGCTGGCCTCTGCCAAAAACACATGATCTTAAATTACCCAGCTATTATTGGCACAAATATGGGGGAATACGCATTACTTTTTCTTGAAGTTAAGAGCTAAATTGTGTGTTATAGTTCAAAGATGATTACAGGTTTGATCAGGAAGATAACTGGAGGGTGGATGGATAAATAGAAAAGAGGACATTCTTTGAGGTAGGATACTCAGCATTGTGCTGCATATTTGAGATTGTTGTCAGTGTGTTATTTGTCATTTAATTTCTTCCATTGTAATACAGAATGGTTTTATTAAGTGATGCCCCCCTGTGTTCTTTCCCTCTCTGAGGCTGAGGATTAAAAGTATAAATGAAGCAGAGGAAGGGATGCAAGACATATTCTACTCTTAGAACTCATATAACTGAAAAGGCATTTATTTCAGTTGGGCAGATGTGTACTGAGTATACATTATGTGAAAGGCACTGAGATGTGTAAATAGAAATTTGGGGGCATTTTAAAGCAGCCGAAATTCTATGCAGTTAAGAGATGTAGACCACGAAGTGTTTCATGATGGGTCATATTGATAAATAGGTAGGATTCAGTTTTTGTTTTTACAATACTTGAGAGATAGTTTATATACAATTAATTATTTAAATTTTATAATTTGAGGAGTATTGACATGTGAAGTTATCACCAGTGTCAAATGAACATTTCCATCACTTCCAAAAGTTTCTTCATGCCCCTTTGTAATTCATTAGTGCTTCCTTCCATTCTCCCAGGCAACCCTGATCTGGGGAGAATTGACATCTTAACAACATCAGTTGTTCCAAGATGTGAAAATGTGCTCTTTCTCCATTCGTTAGGTCTTTAATTTCTCTCAGTAATTTTTTTTTTTTTTTAGTTTTTAGTATAGAGGACTTGGATTTTTCCAGTTAGATTTAATTCTGGATATTTTGTTTTTGGATGCTACATACTCTTTTAAAAATCCATTTTTCAATTGCTTGATGCTAGTATATAAAATGTAATAATTTTTTTTTGTGTTAACTTGTATCATGTAACCTTTTTAGTTCTAGTGGTTATTTTGAAGTGCCTTGAAATTTTGTATATAAGCAATTATGTAATTCGTAAATAGGTTTTCTGTCCCTCCTTTTTCCTTGTCCCTTCCCACCTTATTACAGTGACTAGAATCTCCATTACAGTGTTCAGTAGAAGTGGTGAAAGTAGGCATCAATGCCTTTTTTTCATTCTTAGGGGGAAAGGGTTCATTCTTTCACCCCCTAAGTATGACTGACATAAGCTTGTAGGGCTTTTGTAGATGCTCCTTTTTTTCAGACTGAGAATGTTCTCAGTAAGCCTAATTTGAAGTATATCTAAAAAGACAATAGCTAAATTAAAATATGACACTAAAATGTATCCAAATAATCCAAAGACAAGATAGAGTGGGGAGAAAGGAACTAAAAACAAAGAGGTAAAACAAAACAAAATTAAAAAAAAAAAATTTTTTTTTTTAAGGTTTATTTTTATTGTTTTTGACAGAGAGAGAGAGATACAGAGACAGAGAGAAGGGGGAGGGCCCAGAACAGTCTCCATAGTTGCACATCATTGGTTTTCCCACATAGTTTTATTCCACAGGTGGGCAGGGGGCTGCACAGGGCAGGAAGTGGACCGGGGTCTCGCCCCGGTGAGAACTGAACTGGGGGCACTCCCCAGTTCAGCATATGGGTCTGCACAGGTTGGGACCGGGATTCGATCCTCAGTCCCAGGGGCTGCAAAGTGAGCGCTTAACCCACTGAGCCATCCTGGCTTCCCCAAAATTTAAATCTTAAGTCTAACAGTATCAACAGTTTACATTAATGTTAATGTCTAAACACTCCAATAAAAAAGCAGAGGTTGTCAGAGATCCTAAAAAAAACAAGACTCAGCTAAATGCAGCTTTACAAGAGTCACAACTTCAAATACATAGACACATATTAGTTGAAAGTAATACATGGAAAAATATATACCATGCAAACAGTGAGCAAAAGGGTAGAGTGATTATATTAATACCGGATAAAACAGACTTAAGACAGAGTATATCAGAGATTTAAAAAACATTTGATAAAGGAATAATTGAAAGTCAACAATTATAAATGTGAATGTGACAAATGACAGAGCTTCAAAATACATGAAACAAAAGCTGACAATTAAAAATCAGTAAATAGTGAAATACATTATCAAATGCCTTGATCTAATTGATATTAGAGAACATTGTACCAAACACCTATAGAATGCATATTCTTTTCAAGTGCACACACATTCAAGAAGATATAGCACATGCTTGAGCTATACATGTCTCAATAAATATGTAAAAGTTGGGTAATTTGCATGAAACCATACAGCTTAGCCTTGCCTCTTCCTATTAGTGGGAATTAGTGAGAATTAAATAGTGAAAACGTAGTCTGGACTATGTTGACTGAGTTGAGGTTAGAAGAATATGAGATTTGCAACTTTCTAAAGTAACCTTGTGTTAATTTAGATATGACTAAGTTGGTTGGCACCAAACTTGAGGCATAGACAAAGCTATCTTTGTAGTTCTTTCACTTGTATTTCTAAAGCCCTTTTCTGTTTTTACCTCATTTTCAATGTTGACCCAGTACCTGAGTGCTAGATTTAATTTCTCGGGGTCACCCTTGTCTTTTCCTTTTTTCATTTCAGTCAAGATGCCTGTTCCCTCCTCTTGTAGATTACCTGAGGAAAGAGATTTATGCTGAGGAATTAAGTAATAAATTGATGAATCTTAGAAATGTGTCTCAGTCCTCTTTCTCATCAATATGATTTTTAAGAAATGCATGTTCAATTGGGATCATGTGGGGCAGATAGTTTTTGCCAGAGAAGAATTATATGTGGAAGTAGCATCATAGCCACAACTGTTTATATCTTACCTTTAACTTTCTGTATGAAAGTTAAACTCTCTTGAGAGCTCACCAAAGCAGTAAAAACTGTCTCATGTGAAAGAGGAGTTGTCACAATCTGTTGAAATATCCGAAATGTAGAAAACCTTTCATGTTGATTTTGACACCCATGTGAGCTTTATAAACCATGCATATTAAGTTGTGTTATTTAGGATATTACTCAGTTGCATTATCAGACAAAGGGAGAAAACAAAACTGAGAGGCCTAAACCACAGTTATCTCTCTCTCAGAAAGTCTGAGCTGATAGTACATCAGATGGATAACCTGCTCTTTTGCAAAAGGTCATTCAGATGTCTGTGTTCATTCTAATCTTGTCTTTCCAGTGTTCCCCAGTGATTTAAGTTCATTTTCAGAAACAAAGCACAAAACTGGATGTTGGAGAATTTGATGAAGTACCTTCAAATTGTGTTCAAGTTGCTAGATATATGAGCTAATAATCACTTATTTTGTTCTTGTATTTTAGGCCTCAACTCCATATAGCATAGATTCAGATTCTTTGGGAATGGAGTGTATTATTTCGGGAAGTGCCTCTCCAACTCTGGCAATCAACACTGTGACTAACAAAGTAATTACATTTTTAAAAACACTTTTGAAATGTTATTGAGTAATATACTTAATTTGCCTTTATAATAACAATAGAGTTCTCTGTGTGGTTGAATTTAAAGATGATATAAATTTGGCTGACCCATACACGGCAGCTTGAAGGTTGAATCCACAATGTTATGAGGTTTCTTTTAACACAAGTTGGAAGAAAATATTTCTCTGGAGAAATTAGAAGATGCTTTTCGGGAAATTCTGTATTAAATTCTTGGGAACTGCCAGTTTCCATTGATAGAATTTTTGAGTCAGCATTTTATTGAATCAATTTATTTCAAAATCATGATTCCCCCTCTATATGGAATTGAAAAAAAGATTGTCAAATTTCCAGGGAATCAACATAATCAAAATAACTAATTTGGACAAACTCATTGAGTTCATTGGAATGATGCTCAACCTATTTCATGATATTAAAGTCTAGGTACGTACTCAGAAATAGTATGTGGTAGTTTGCTGCATTTCTTTTCTTCCTACTTCCTGATCCTCTCTCCTCACCCTTCTTTCTTAACCCTTTTAGTGCGACTGGCCGATACAGGCTTTTGCATCTTGGGTGAAAAGTGCAGCGGGCCGATATATCGGCTCATATGTAGACCATTAAATTACCCTTCACATTTCTCGCTAATACCGCTGGCAGAAGGTAGCACTAAGAGGGTTACTCCCATATCTCAAAATGCTAAAAAGGCTTTTGGAGGCTCATGAAGTAACTCAGTCCTATCTATCTGTTTACTCCCTTACTAGACTATAAGCACCTTTAAGCCATACATTTCTCACACTTATGTTCATACTCTCAGTCCTGCTTTCTTTCACCTTCTCCTCTCTTCTTTTTCACTTCCTGTTGCTTTCTCTCTCTCTCACTCTTCCATTTTCTCATGACACGTACCGTATTTTCCGGCGTATAAGACGACCGGGCATATAAGACGACCCCCTAATTTTACAGTTAAAACATAGGTTTAGGCCTATATTCGCTGTATAAGACTACCCCCCACTTCCGAGGCCCTAAACCTATGTTTTAACTGTAAAATTAGGGGGTCGTCTTATACGCCCGGTCGTCTTATATGCCGGAAAATGCGGTAAACACAAACATACATTTTTGCACTAATATACATAGGAATTTTTATTTGTAGAAAGATAATGAATAAACAGATTATAATCAGAGTGATTCAGATTCCCACTTTAGAAAGGAAACTTACAGTTGAAGTATAATGATTTTTCCCAAATATCAATCCATGAGTGATTTCATCAGTCAGGTAGGTAGGTAGGTGGGTTGGTGTGTGTGTGTGTTTTGGAAGTGATGCTAATTCCCAATTCATTGCCACGCAGGGGTCCTCACATGGGAGGGAGGCACATCCCCTGGAGCTGGGGGCCAAACTGGCTACCTTCCATGTGGGAAACTTGCCCCAGCAAGAGCCAAACTGGGGGCCTCCCACATGGGGAACACATCCCATTTCAGCATATGGGTTTGCATGGGCCTGTGTCGGGATTCAATCCTTGGAACCCAGGGCTGCAAGGCGAGTGCTTAACACGCTGAGCCATCCCGGCTTCCCAAATATTAACAATTTAAACATTTAGAGAAAGAGCAAAATAAATACGAAGATGGAGGTAATAAAAATAAGAGAAGCTAACCAATAAGGAGTTTGTTATTTGTAAAGACTAATAAAGTTTATAAGGGACTTCTGTTTTCAGGCAAGGTAGAATAACAGGGTCTAGATTTACTCTTGACACCTGAGTCAACTTAAAAAATAGACAAAACATTTGAAATAATGGTTTTTAAGAGATTGGGCTTTAAGGATAGTGATCCCTGAGATATGGTGAAAAAACAATATGAGCCCCATGATTGTTCTAGCTTACTGCCTGGATGAAGTTTCCAGGGCCCAGAGGTCTCCTTGATTTGAGAAGGTGGAGCTGTAAGATCATGGAGTCCCAAGGTAGCAAGAGTTCACAGGGCAGCATACCAGAGAGGAGAGAGTTGCACAGAGAATTCCGGAGATATACAGAGGGTCCCCCTTGCAACTGAGTACGTGTCAGTGTGTGAGTAAGGAAGCTCCCAGAGTCTAAGGAAAGAATCACCTGAAAGGTCTAGTGTGGACAATCATTGAGGCATAGAGGGTCAGGTATGGTTACTGTTTCCACCAGAATGAAATATTCCGTAAATCACAGACCATTAGGTAAAGTACTCAGGCTTTTGCCTCAGTAGTGGAACAAAATTAGCCCTAGACTAAAATACTGCTCTTATCCTACCTACACACCTTTAAAAGCAAAACCCAAAAGGTCCAAACTTTTCAAGTCATTAGATTTTTAAGTTGATTTTTTCATATGTAATTCAAAGACCATAAAATTCACCCCTTTAAAATTTATAGTTCAATGGATTTTGGTGTTTTCTCAAGGTTGTACAATTGTTAACTACCATCTAATTTCAGAACATTTTCATTACCTTCCCTGCCCCTCAAGAAACCCATTAAGGGGAAGCTGGGATGGCTCAGTGGGTTAAGCGCTCACTTTGCAGCGCCGGGGACCAGGGATCGAATCCCAACCCCGGCCCGTGCGGAACCATATGCTGAACTGGGAGCTCCCCCAGTTCAGTTCTCTCTCTGTCTCTGTATCTCTCTCTCTCTCTCTGTCAAAAAAACAATAAAAATAAATAAATATTAAAAAAAAAAGAAACCCATTAGCATTCATTCCCCATTCCATCCATACTCTGGTAACCAATTTACTATCTAACTATGGATTTGCCTACTCTGGACATTTCATATAAATGGAGTTATAGAATATGTGACTTTTATGTCCTATTTCTTTTATGAAACAGTTTTCATGGTTCATCCATGTTTATAACATGTATAAACATTTTATTCCTGTTGTCAAATAATTTAACTGTGTCCCAGAATGAAACTCTAGAACATTTATAGGAATACAAAAATAGCCAGCACTTAATAAACTAAAAGTCACAATGATCTGGCAGCCAATAAAAAATTACCTGGCAGACAAATTAATAAAAAACAATCTGTAGTGAGAAAATCAGGCAATCAAAACTGACCCAGAAACTGCAGAGATGATACAATTAATAGAAAAGGACATTAAAACAGTTCTGATGAGACAAGATATGGAAACAACTTAGTGTCCATTAGTGGATGAATAAAGAACACACACATGTATGTGTGTGCACACACACAATGGAATATTTAGCCATGAGAAAGAAGGAATTCCTGCCATTTGTGACAACATGGATGGACCTTGAGGGCATTATGCTAAGTGAAATAAGTCAGAGAAAGGTAAATGCTGTATGATATTACTTACTGTATGTGGAATCTTAAAAGGCCAAACTTGTAGAAGAGTAAAATGGTGATCACCAGGGGCTAGGGGTTGGGGGAAATGCGGAGATGTTGGTCAAAGGACACAAACTTTCAGTTATAAAATGGCTTAAGTTTTGGAGATCTAATATGTAGAATGGGGATTATAGTTAATAATGCTGTGTTACATACATGAGAGTTGCAGAATAGATTTCACTATAAAAAAGAACTGGTAATTATGTGAAGTTATAGCTAATGCTACAGTGGTAATCATTTTGCAGTATATGTGTTTAAAAAGAACACATTATATACATTAAATTTACAATGTTATGCCAGTTATACCTCAGAAAAGCTGGGAATAAAAATTATAATTGTATTCTATGAAGAAGCAAAAGGACAGGTTGAACATGTGCGTAGACACATGAAAGATTAGAAAAACAAATCAAACTCAGATAAAAATTATAATGCTTGAATTGAAAGATAAATGATGGGATTAACAGCAGATTAGATATTTAGGAAGGAAAGACTGAGCATGAAGCTATAACAATAACAGTTGTCCAAAACAAAAGTAAATAGAGCAGTAGTGGGCTGTAGGGACAACTTCAAGCAACCTAATATATTTGTAATTGAAGTTCTTAATGGAAATCTGGATCTACAAAGGAATAACTACCGTATTTTTTGCCCCATAAGACGCACCTGGCCTGCCTGGACCCGCTCTCCTTTCGTGCAGTCCCTGCTTTCTGATCTGGCTGCAGGCTTCCCCACAGCATCATTAAGGTCCCCAATGTGCACTCTTTTTTGCAGTATTCGTTCCATAAGACGCACACACTTTTCCCTCCACTTTTTTCGGGGGGAAAAGTGCGTCTTATGGACTGAAAAATACGGTACATGGATGAATATAAAACTTTTTAAACATGTAAATCTCTTTAAAAGATAAACTGTTTAAAGCACAAATAACAAGAATGCATTGTAGGTTTATAATATGTATAAGTAAAATATATGACAAATAGTATTTAGGCAAGGAGAGAAGAAATGGAAGTGTTATGAAAGAAAAAGCATAAGCTTTGGTAAGAATTTAAGCTATCATTCACAGTTGACATGATTATTTACATGGAAAATTCAAAAGAATCTACAGATAAACTCTTAGAATTAATAAGTGAGTTTAGCAAGGTCTTGATGTAAGATCAATGTTTGATTTTAGAAATCAGTGGTATTTCTGTATACTAGATGTAGGCAATTATCAAATAAAATAAAAAAGAACACTTATGCTAGCATTCAAAAACATCAAATACTTAGGATTAAATGAAAGATGAACGCTATGCAGAAAACTAAAAAATTACTCAGATAACACAAAGGAACTTTAAATAGATACTATTGTAAAAAAAATCAATTTTTCCTAATTGATCTACAGACTTCATAAGATTTCATTATCTTTTTTGGGGGGGTGATAAGGGAATAGAAAGTGACCAACTGATCTTAAAATATAAGTGGGAACCCAAATAGCAAATAGTAATTAAAGAAAATGTTGAAGAAAAATATAAAAGATAGTTTATACTTCAGATATCAAGAGTAAACTTAAAATAATTGAAAGTGTGGTACTGGCATAAGAGTAGACAGACTTAAGGAATAGAATTCATTGGTGTCTTTCAACAAATGGTGCCGGATTTTCTTTTCATAAAAGTTAATTCCAGATGATTCTGAGACATAAATATAAATAATAAAGCAATAAAGGTCTTAACTGGATGAAAAAGAATAAAATGAATTTTTAAAAATGGAATAAAGGAACTAATATTCAGAACAGATATTAATGCAGTAGAAAGCAAAGCTTTGTGTACTCCTTTAGCTGAATTTACTGCAGAAGGACAAAAAAGGTTATATCATTCCATTTATACTTAGTTAAAAATAAGAAAACTGTTCAGTAGTGGTAGAAGTTCGTATAGTGGTTACTTGTGACGGGAGAGTGGGGATGGATGGTGATTGGCTGGTGAGTGAAGATGGGGAGAGCGCATGGTGGGCCTTCTGGAGTGTGGTTGTGTGGTCTGTGGACACCGTGTAACCAAGATCCTTTTAGGGATTCTATGAGGTGAAAACTATTTTTATGATAATATTAAAATATTAACTGCCTTTTTCTTTAGTTTTATATTTTTCACCGATACAGCAAAAACTATGTAAATGGTAGCACAGATCTAGGCCATTCCATCTAACTGTACTAGGTATTCTTCACTGTCCCACTCAATTCACTTAAAAAAAAAAAAAAGTTTTACTTAAGAATATCTTTGGTGAGTCAGGCAAAAGTTTAATAAGTTGTGACCTTTAAGTACATGTCTTTTTAATATTCTGCATGATGAAATGGGAAGTATGCCTAAAGCACTTAATACTACATATGAATGTTGTTTTAAAGAAGAGTTTGTGTGATTAGTTGGAATTGGGTGTTGAATTAGATACTGTGTTCATGGATCATTGTTTTTTCTTGAAAAAACAACTGTACTGATTATTTAGATTTGGGTATTTGGCAGAAGTGTTCTTGAAAATGAACAAAGTGAGTCTGTCACTTTAGGGAAAACAATTGTCAGTATCTCTTGCCAATAATAAAATTAGAGCTTTTAAACAAAAAATAGAAGTTTGTAAAACTTACATCCACCACATTGAGTCTGCTGGCTTCCCTGTCTTTTCTAATGAGATTATTGGTAATGTTAGCAAGTATGATGTTTTGATGTTGTATAATGAAATATGTCAATATTTGGAAGATCTGCACAGCTAGGGAACCAGTATTTTCCAAATAAACAAATGCATAATGTTGCAGAATTATGCATTGATAAATGAGTCATTCAAAGTACAAGGTAAAACAATGAATTTTAATGTAACAGTATGAAAAATTTATTGATTATGGATTCAGATACCACATTGTAACTGATATTTAAAAATTGTTACTTGTCATGTTTTGGGATAGTAGCAAAAAAGATTACTGAGAATTATCTGAAAATTCTACCAAATTAGTCTTCCCTTTTCCAAATAAGTATATATGTGTGTGATGTTGGGTTTTCTATTCTTTCACCTGAATAACTTATTGGGACAGGTAGACTATAGAAGCTAGGATTGCTCAGCGGGTTGAGTACTTAAATTGCAGCCCTGGGATCTGAGAATTGAGTCCTGGCCCTGGTTCCGTATCATGCGGACCCATATGCTGAACTGGAGTGTGCTTCCACCACAGTTCAGTTCCTGCTAGGGTGCACCTCCCATGCGGGAAGCCCCTGGCCTGATTCCTGCCCTGCGTGGCCATGCACCCAGCTGTGTGACATGAAACTATGTTGAAAACTGATGATGTATAACTATGGAGACTGCTTTGGGCCCTCCCCCTTCTCTCTGTCTCTCTCTCTGTCAAAAACAATAATAAATCTTTAAAGGAGTAGATATGAGAGACTAGCAGTTGCCTATAAGTCAGGTATTGAGATTTTTAAAAATATAAAACAATGCCATGCTTTTAATTGTACTTTTTTATTGGGAGAAAATATTTTTTATGTTAAAATGTAGATGGTTTATAATTGTTATTTTTAAATTGGTTAATACATTAAAATTTCTTTGTTTTAATTTCTAATATGCCAATTACTGACATATCAACATAAACAAAAGCTTCTGACTTCTCAATTTTTAAGACTAGAAGAGGGTTATAAGATTAGAGTTTGAAAATACTCTTCTATACTTTGATCTAGGCAGTGATTACATGGCTACACCCATTTTGTAATAAATTAACTAGTAATTGTATAGTTTACTCTGTATGTTATATTTTAATAAAAAAATGTTCATTCTCTTCCCAAGTAAAATAAGCTATGAGGATTTGTCCAGGATGATGGAAAGTATTTCTTGCCTGAGTGATAGGTAACTGAGCATGGATAGGAGAGAATGAGCAGCCAGAAGATGATCATAGGATTGTAATTCATTGTTACTGTATTGTTTAATAGCTTTCTGAGGGGAAGCTGGGATGGCTCAGTGGGTTAAGTGCTTGCTTTGCAGCCCTGGAGCCTAAGGATCGAATCCTGGCCCTGACCCAGGTGGACCCATATGCTGAACTGGGGTGTGCCCCCAGTTCAGTTCTTGCCAGGACCTATGTGAGAGGCTCCAGGCCCAGTTTCTGCCCTGCGCAGCCCTGCGCCCACCTGTGGAGTGAACCTATATGGAAAACTAATGCTGTCAACTATGGAGACTGCTCTGGGCCCTCCCCCTTCTCTCTGTTTGTCTGTCTCTCTGTCAAAAATCAATGAAAAAAAAACTTAGAGAGCCTATAAAGTTGATTTTTTAAAATGAAGTTTACACTGAACGTATGTACCAGAAAAATTTTGCTGGAGTTATCTTTATTCCTTTTCATTTTTTCTTTTACAGTAGTTCCCCCTTACCTGTGGGGATTATATTCCAGCACCCCCATTGGATGCCTGAAACCATGGATAGTACTGGACCCTACTGGACCCTATATATGAAGGCTGTCTGGAAAGAAATCCAGCCATTGTCAATATAATGGGAACAATGATAGCGTTGGATACTTTCCAGACAGCACTCCTATACTATGTTTTTTCCTATACATACATACTATGTTAAAGTTTAATGTATAAATTAGGCATAGTAAGAGATTAACAGCAATAACTAATAATAAAATAGAACATTCACGACAATTTACTGGAATAAAAGCTATGTCAATGTGGTCTTTCAAAGTATCTTTTTTTTGTTTTGTTTTGGGAGAAGGAGAGAGAGACAGAGACAGAGACAGAGACAGAGATGGGAGGAAGGCCCCCAGAGCACTCTCCATAGTTGTAAATCATTAGATGTGACATAATTTTATTCCACACAGGTGGATGTGGGGCCTCCATCCTAGGGGTTACCAGTTGTGCCGTTGCTTAGCATATGGGTTTGCATGGGGTGAGGGCTGGGATTCGATCCCCAGACCTTGTGGTTGCAAGGCTAGCACTCATCCTGTTGAGCTATCCCGGCATCCCCATCTCTCAAAATACCTTAATGGGCTGTACATACAGTGTGGATATTCTGGAGAAAGGAATGATTCATGTTTCTAATGGGACGGAACAGGACAGCACAAGATTTCATCACACTGCTCAGAATTGCACACAATTTAAAACATACAAATTATTTCTGGAATTTTCCATTTAATATTTTCAGATTGTAGTTGGCTCTGGGTAACTGAAACCAGAAAAAGGGTGGGGGTGGGGGGATTACTGTACTCATTTCCCTTATTATTTCCTAGACACATAATTGTTCCTAGCTGATGTGAGTGTGGGACAGTTTGGTTTTTGCGTTAAGTATAAGGGACATATAGGCATAGTTTTCCACATATTCAGCCTCTTTTGGCAAATGTTTATGAGCATTGAGCATGATTCCATTTTCATTATAAACGGATGGTGATATCTCAGTTAGTTATTAAATTTAGCAAATACTGTATACTGAGCAGAAAGCACTATGGTATTTATGATTACTTATTGGTGACTTAGGAGCTAACCAGTCTAGTAGTGGATAAAATTTTGATTAAGATTAATTAGACTCCAAAGCCAGTGTATTAATTGTTCCCACAGAAGTTGGTACATAGACAGGAAAGTTGATAGTATTATCTGAGTAAAACCTTGAAGGATAGTTAGGCTATTTTTTTTTTTTTAAGATTTATTTTATTGTTTTTGACAGAGACAAAGAGAATGGGGAGAACCCAGAGCAGTTTCCATAGTTGTACATCATCCGTTTTCAATGTGGTTTCTTTCTGTGAGCTGTGGGGCAAACCGGGGGCCTCCCACATGGGAGGCTTGCCCTGGCAAGAACTGAACTGGGGGTACACCCCAGATTCAGCATATGGGTCTGCATGGGCTGGGACTGGGACTGGGACTGGGGCCCGGGACCGGGACTGGGACCCGGACTGGGACCGGGACTGGGACTCGCTCCTTGGACCCCAGGGCTATAGAACAAGTGCTTAACCTGCTGAACCATCTCATCTTATCCTAGTTAGGCTTGTTTTGAAACTATCTTTTTTGGTGTTTCTAATGAAAAAGTATAGTACTTATTATAAACAGACTTTAAGCAGTGTAAAAATATATACTCTCCATGACAAACATCTTGAGGAATGCTCAGCCCCCTGCTAGTAAGCCACTGTTAATAGTTTGATATAAAGTCCTTCAGATCTAATACATATATTAACATATTATTTTTAAAAGTTAGATCACATATCTGTGTTTTTACAAATGTGTTGGATAGTTGGGTTTCTACTTTTTAGTGTAATATAAATACTGTGATACCCATGATTTTTAATAGAAATTCTATTTTTGGTGTTTTTGTTTAATGTCTAAGATATTGATAGAAGAGAACAGCATTTTTTGCTTAAAGCTTTAATAAAAATAAATTTATGCACTGTAGAAATATTTAATAGTAAAAATTACTGTAATTTCCTCTTGCCAGATGTTGATGAGGTAATTATACTTGATAGTAGTTTGTATTTATGTGCTTCTGGATGGCCATGTCCTTAGCTTGAGAGTAAATTATGTCATGGTGAACATGGAGTTAGCAGTGAAGGGTGTGGAATGGGGGTAGGTACACACCAAAGGAAAGATCATTACCCTAACATTTTGTATTCCTGCTGTATTCCAACTTGGTTGTATTTGTAGAGTTGCTCAAAAAATACTCTTAATAGTAGGAACCACTTATTCAAATGTTGTTTTCCTTTTCATTCTAGGTAACATTATACAACACTGATCAGGATGGTAGTGATAGCCCACGTAGTAGCCTTAACAACAGTCTCTCAGACCAGAGTTTGGCATCTGTTAATTTGAACAGTGTTGGGAGTGTGCATAGTTATACACCGGTAAGTCTTGGTGAAGTTAACTTCTTCATTGAGTATTCATTTAGTGCTTAAAACTAAACCAAACATAATTGAATGTAAAAGAAAAGTGAGGGTGTGTATTTTTCATGAATCAATTCATTAGCTTAAATAATTAGAGCAGGTTTCTACGTTGATAAGTGTTTTAATAGGGCACTTCTGTGTTACCAAGTTAGATACAAAAATATGGTTATACATTTTGGTCTGCTTTATTTCATGTTCCAAATGACAACCACGTAGAATAGGAAAAAAGATTGTATTTTGGTCTAGCAAAGCTATATTTGATGGTATTTTGTAATCCTTGGTGAAAGAGCTTAGAGGATGTGTGTATATCTCCTTGTTTTCCAGATGTAGTTCTAAAGAAGGTGATTCTACAAACCCCAAAGGTTAGCAAGACTTGGTACCTAATTGTTAATCAGTCTAGTATTTTCAATTTTTGTCTGGATAACGAAGCTATGCTATAAAGGCACCTGTGTGTGAGTGTTCTTGCTCCTATGCTGATTATTATAAGAACATGACCCTTGGGTTATCTGATACTTCTTTTCAAGTCATCTGGCAACTCTTCTCCCCAGTAGACAGAACAGGGCTCAAGAGCCACACACCATACTGTTATTGGCATAAATTTGATCTCATCAGATCACTTACCAGGATGAATAAATAGGTGAAAACTTATATAGGACAAAGAAAGAGGTGGCTGAAATAAGAAAATAACACGAGGGAAACAAAAACTCAGAGTAGAATTAAAATTTTCATTGAATGTAGGTAAAAAGAAAAGTGACTCTGCAAAACTGTTTTCAATGCTTTAGAACAAAAGGAACTGAAATATTCTCGCAGAATGCAGAAAAACAAAGAAATAGCAGTTTGTAAAAGAAGAGAATATATGTGTAGAATTGAGAATTATAGATGTTCCTGAAGAAGAAACTAGAATAATTGGTACAGAAGCAGTCTTTGGAAGAAATAGAGATGAAAAGGACCACTGAGTTCTTAGAAAAGTAATGAGAAGAAAACCTCTATTTAGACACATTATGGCAGATTTTAAAATTTCAGAAGTAATCATCAATGTAAATACTCTATAAGAGAAGAAATAAGATACATTCAAAGAAACAAATCGTACGTCTCTTCCATAATAAGAAATGCCAGAGGATAATGGAACACGTTATGCAAAGTTTTAGGGAATAGGTTTGGAATTATAAATATGCCCAGCTGAATTTTCATTCATATGTGAAGCCAGGAGAAAGATATTCTTTGATATGTGGAGTTTAGAAAGCATCCTACTCTTGTTTTCATGTACCCTTACTGAAAAAAATTAGCTGATTAAGAGGTAAATTAAATTAAAGCACTTAGTAATGATAAAGTTATGATAAAAAGGAGTAGTTGGAACATTGAAACAAACCATGTAAACATTTAAGGATTTTAAATTGTCTTTAAAATAATATAAATGTAGAAAATCTTGAAACCAAAAGAAATGAAAGAACACAGTCCATATCACAAAATATAATAATTGGAAACATTTATAGAACTAGCTGACAGAAGTAAGAATAAACATGTATGCTACACTAGTACATGTAAGTGGGTTAAACTTCTCTGTTAAAAGCTAGACATTGTAGACTGCTTTTTTTCATTTAACAACAGAACAAGCACTCCTTAAGCAATACTAGTATAGTGTCATCTGCTGAGGTCACTGGGCTTGTCACATGTCCATAGATTGCGTCTGTAAGGGCACAGTGAGCCCAAAATAAGTGAGGTAGTTATATTACTTACAGACAGTACAAGCCGAGTCAGTTTGGTGTCACGTTCCACAGGACGACCCTGAATCAGAGGAGCCAGGTGACAACCTACACATGTGGTGGCTCACTGTAGTAGAGAACCAAATTCCATACTGCAGCTAAGCAGCTGTATGAATTGACAGCTGTACCCTATGGAGTAAGGTAGAAAGTTCCTTGTCTCACTGGAAACAGGGAGGCAAATGAGAAACTGTCTGCAAGGAACTTCCTGTAAGATAGAGAGGTGGACAAGAAACTGCCCCATGGTTGCCTCCTACAAGGTAGGATGGTGAAATTGCTCCTCAAAGGACCACTCATCATCCCATGTTTCAGGATAATCACAGGGTGTTCCACCAAGGCTTAGGCCATCCTGCCATTGAGTCTTGCCCATGTGGCCTGTGTGGAGACATGTAAAGTTGCCAGAGTGCCAGTGGCCAAGCCATTCTACACAAAATTCATACCTTTGCATGTTTTTGCAGATTCCATATGAGCATCACTTTGGCTGCATAAATGTTAGGGAGTTTTCATGTTTTAATTTTTTAAAACACTAAACAAATGGTAGTTTACCACCATTTGATAGAATCTTTTAAGAGATACAGCTAATAATTTAATGATTTTATTTTTGTGCTGCCTTCAAAGACAATTCTTATTTCCTAGGTGTTTATGGTGTTATTTTTCCTTCTGCATAGCTCAGAACCCTGATCTATTTTGCTTTTCTCAGAATCTCCTATATTTTACCTTTCATTTCTCATTTCCCTTTAGTTTTATTTTTAAAAAAAATTTCTTTTTTCCCCTAGAAAGGTTGAGTTAGATCTATTGAAGTTCTTTGCTGCTTTGGGCAGTGCCACACAAACTGACCACCATATTTGAGTTTAAATACCTGAAGATTAATTAAATAAATGAATGAGAAATGTTAGTAATTTCATAGTGTAATGGTGTTTGCTTTTGTGGATATCAAGATAAAGATTCTGTAGAAATGGAAAGGGTTCCAGGACTACCTCATCACTTATTTGTAAGACTGTGAAGGTCATTTAACTTCTTTGAACTCTTTCTCTTCTGTGAAATATGGAGGTTGATTTAGATTTTTTTGGTTCTTCAAGATTCAAGTTAATTTTGTGGTCTGTACTTTATGTATACGCAACTTAAACGGGATGGGAAAGACAAAGGGAAGTTATTTCCTTTGGGTTCTAGTAACTTTTTGTTTTTTTTAAAGATTTATTTTTTTTTGTTTTTGACGGAGAGAGAGAGAGAGAGAGAGATACAGAGACAGAGAGAAGAGGGAGGGCCCAGAACAGTCTCCATAGTTGCACATCATCAGTTTTTCCATAGTTTCATTCCACAGGTGGGCGCGGGGCTGCACAGGGCAGGAATTGGGCTGGGGTCTCACCCCGGTGAGAACTGAACTGGGGGCACTCCCCAGTTCAGCATATGGGTCCACACGGGCTGGGACTGGGATTCGATCCTTGGTCCCCGGGGCTGCAAAGTGAGCGCTTAACTCACTGAGCCATCCCGGCTTCCCCTGTTGTTGTTTTTTTTAAGATTTATTTTACCGTATTTTCCGACGTATAAGACGACCGGCATATAAGATGACCCCCTAATTTTACAGTTAAAACATAGGTTTAGGCCTATATTCGCTGTATAAGCCTACCC
>PVKE010013737.1:6514-36221 GCA_004027555.1 Craseonycteris thonglongyai
CTCCCCAGGGCGCCGCTGTGAGTCTGTCATCAACGGCTGCAAAGGGAGGCCGTGCAAGAACGGGGGCACCTGCGCCGTGGCCTCCAACACCGCCCGCGGGTTCATCTGCAAATGCCCGGCGGTAGGTTCAGCGGCTGGGGTGGGAGTGGGAGCGCGGCTGCCTCACCCCCCAGCCCTGTGCTGCATGCAGCCCCTGAGGGTTCCCTGGTCTAAAAGTGGCAGCAGAAGGCCAACACCTACCTGTACCTCGGGCCTGGCCCTGCACACACGCCCCCCGGGGGCTCCACCATCCTCGTTTTCCCTGACACCGTGCCTGTTGTATCAGTGGTCTGTGTCTTTAGAGCAGTGTTAGGTTTACAGAATATCTGTGCAGAAAGCGGAGAGCATTCCCAGACCCACCTCCCCGCGTCGTTCCCAGGTCTCCCTTAAGAGCGTCTGTCTTTGTGCGATACGTTGTTAGTAGTGACGAGCCAGCTTCATGCGGCGTTCTTCAGGGTCCTCCTGGAGCAGTGTTGCTGTTTGGTTTCTGACAGTGGGACACGTCCCACCAGTGTCATGGGGGGAGCTCTGCAGTGCCTGACAATTGCCCTGTGCCCCACCCCCGCAACCTCCCCGCCTCCCTGCCAGCCCCCCAAGCCCCAGAGCTTTCACACTGACCGAATCTCTCTTGAGAGTATCCCGTGGCCATGGGGAAAGGGCGCCTGCCCCTCTCCTGGGCGAGGGGCCTGGGCAGGGTCCCGTGGGGCCTGGGGAGCCCGCCTGGCCTGAACCCCACCCCCGACCCCCTTTTCCCGGCAGGGCTTCGAGGGCGCCACGTGCGGGAATGACGCACGCACCTGCGGCAGCCTGCGGTGCCTGAACGGTGGCACCTGCATCTCGGGCCCACGCAGCCCCACCTGCCTGTGCCTGGACCCATTCACGGGCCCCGAGTGCCAGTTCCCCGCCAGCAGCCCCTGCGCGGGCGGCAACCCCTGCTACAACCAGGGCACGTGCCAGCCCACCGCCGAGAGCCCCTTCTACCGCTGCGTGTGCCCCCCCAAGTTCAACGGGCTCCTCTGCCACATCCTGGACTACAGCTTCCGGGGCGGCGTGGGCCTGGACATCGCCCCGCCGCAGGTGGAGGAGGCCTGCCAGCTGCCGGAGTGCCGCGGGGAGGCCGGCAACAAGGTCTGCAGCTTGCCGTGCAACAACCACGCCTGCGGCTGGGACGGCGGCGACTGCTCCCTCAACTTCAACGACCCCTGGCAGAACTGCACGCAGTCCCTGGAGTGCTGGAGGTACTTCAGCAACGGCCACTGTGACAGCCAGTGCAACTCGGCTGGCTGCCTCTTCGACGGCTTCGACTGCCAGCGCACGGAGGGCCAGTGCAAGTAAGGCCCGGGCACGGCCCCGCGTGCGTGGGGGGCACGGGAGGGCCCTGGGGCGGTGGACCAGGGAGCCTGAGCCGGACTGCACCCGCAGCCCCCTCTACGACCAGTACTGCAAGGACCACTTCCGAGACGGGCACTGCGACCAGGGCTGCAACAGCGCCGAGTGCGAGTGGGACGGGCTGGACTGCGCGGAGCACGTGCCCGAGCGGCTGGCGGCCGGCACGCTGGTGCTGGTGGTGCTGATGCCGCCCGAGCAGCTGCGCAACGGCTCCTTCCAGTTCCTGCGGGAGCTCAGCCGCCTGCTTCACACCAACGTGGTGTTCAAGCGGGACGCCAGCGGCCGGCAGATGATCTTCCCCTACTACGGCCGGGAGGAGGAGCTACACAAGCACCCCGTGAAGCGCTCTGTGGACGGCTGGGCCCAGGTGACGGCCTCGCTGCTCCCTGTGGGCGGCGGCGGCGGGCGCCGGCGCAGGGAGCTGGACCCCATGGACATCCGTGGGTGAGTGAGCGCTGCTGACGCACCGGGGGGCCGTCCCCAGAGGAGGCGTTCTTCCCACTTGATGGTAAAAGGGGCCGAGGTTCCGACAGGTCCTGGGGCTTATGACCTGCGCAGGCCGAAGGCCGCAAGCGAGGGCCAGAGGCCGCGCGTCCCCCTCCCCTGGGGTTCTTGCCCCCCGAGGTCCATGCCCCGGGGCCTGAGTTCAGCTCCCAGGACAGGATCGGGCCTGAGTTCTGTCCTGCTGAGCGGAGCCCAAGGGAACTGTAGAAGGTGTTAAGTCCCGGGTGCGCGGATCTAATGAGCGTCTGCTGCCCACCTCCAGCGTTGTTTCTCTCCACCTGCCGCTCCCTGCTGCCCCCTCGACTTCTGGGAGCACCTGTCTCCCTACCCGTCCGGGGCAGCAGGGGTGACGCCCCCAGGGCAGCTCATGGGGCAGAGCCTGACCTGGCATGCCCTCTTCCCTGCCCAGGTCAATCGTCTACCTGGAGATCGACAACCGGCAGTGTGTGCAGTCTTCCTCACAGTGCTTCCAAAGCACCACGGACGTGGCCGCGTTCCTGGGGGCGCTCGCCTCGCTCGGCAGCCTCAACATCCCCTACAAGATTGAGGCCGTGAAGAGTGAGTGGCCGCCGTCCTCACAAGTTTCGGGGTGGGGGTGGGAGTCCGCTTCGGAGGGGGCATGTCCCAGCTTCCTCCCAAAACACGCTCGCTCTCTGAGTCCCCTGACCGCCCTCGGGTGTGTGCCAAGCCGTCCAGGGCTCGGGGACTGTGCGTCCTTCTGGAATCTTCTGCCTGGCACCCCCTCCCCACTGGGGAGCTGGCCCCGGGGTCAGGCGCATGTGCTGGGAAGTGGTCGCTTTTTTTTTTTACTTGACCCTCCCACCCCCCGATTTTTCTCTGTCGGGTATTATTTCAAAATCATTACAGCTTTTTAGAAAAGGCGCGAGCGGCGGGGGGAGAGAGAAGCATTGATCGGTGTCATGTGAAGTGTTGAAGTTTGTATCTCGAAAATCCCCGTAAATCCTTTGTCTTAACAGCTCAGTGCGGGCGCGGCGGCGTGGAGTCGGCTAATCCTCCTCCCTTAAAGGGGAGAAAAGTAAAAGCCGCCTCCAGATACCCGGCTGGTGCAGGAGAGAATTTAGCGAGAGTTTGCAATTCTGATGAATCCCGTTAGAGATGACCTTATTCCGGGGGGCGGGATGGAGGAGCGCGGGTGAGGAGGCGCCCGGCTGCGCAGCCAGTTCCGCCGCCTCATGCCCGGGCGCCGGCCGGCGGCCCCTGTGCCCGCAGGTGAGACGGTGGAGCCGCCCCCGCCTCCGCCGCTGCACTTGATGTACCTGGCGGTGGCCGCCCTGCTGCTGCTCGCCTTTGGCGGCTGCGGGGTGCTGCTGTCCCGCAAGCGGCGCCGGCAGCATGGCCAGCTCTGGTTCCCCGAGGGCTTCCGGGTGTCGGAGGCCAGCAAGAAGAAGCGGCGGGAGCCCCTCGGCGAGGACTCCGTGGGCCTCAAGTGAGTGGCACGGCCGCGGCTCCCGGGGGGCCTGAGGGAGGCGGGGCCCTGCAGCCTCTCCCACCGGGGGCAGCGGGTTTGTTCCTGGGGAGCCCCTCCCCGCTCAGCCTAGCCCCCTCTCCTGCCCCCCGCAGGCCCCTGAAGAACGCTTCGGACGGCGCCCTCATGGACGACAATCAGAACGAGTGGGGAGACGAGGACCTGGAGACCAAGAAGTTCCGGGTGAGTCCGGGGGGCTCCCGGGCATTCCCGGTCGGTGTCCCGGGCGCCCCCTCCCCACTTGCCGTGACCGGGCTCCTCCGCTCGACGCCCTTCCCTAGTTCGAGGACCCGGTGGTCCTTCCCGACCTGGATGACCAGACAGACCACCGGCAGTGGACCCAGCAACACCTGGACGCCGCCGACCTGCGTGCGTCCGCCATGGCCCCCACGCCGCCCCAGGGCGAGGCCGAGGCCGACTGTATGGACGTCAACGTGCGTGGGCCCGGTAGGTGCCCGGCCCGCCAGCCGCCGGGCCTCCAGGGTCTCCCCAGCCGAGGTCACCCGCCCGGCAGCCTGCGCGTCCTGCCTCCCCTGCGCATGCCTGGGGTGGGGGGCGCCTCTGGGTTCCCCGAGTCACTGTGCCTCCCCCGATGTCCTCCTGAGTGACTCCCTAAGCCCACGCGTCCCTGTTGGTGGATTGATTTCTTCTCCCCGCCTCTTTTGAGACATCTGAAGTGTTGCTTTCCTAACTGCCTTTTTACGCCGTCTTTTTTCTGGGCGGCTCGCCGGCCCAAACCTCAGGCAGGCCGTCAGCAGAGCCGGGTAGGGGGGAGCTGAGGTCGATTTTGGTGGCCTCCGGTGGCACGACCCTGTGTGCAGGGTCTCCCCGGGCTGGGCCGTCGGTGCAGGGGCAGCTCGGGGCCTGCGTCCCTGCCCGGAGCCCCGGCTGGTGGCGGGCAGCCTCCCTGACCTGTCCTGCCCGCACTGCAGATGGCTTCACGCCCCTCATGATCGCCTCGTGCAGCGGAGGCGGCCTAGAGACGGGCAACAGCGACGAGGACGAGGACGCGCCGGCCGTCGTCTCGGACTTCATCTACCAGGGCGCCAGCCTGCACAACCAGACGGACCGCACCGGCGAGACTGCCCTGCACCTGGCCGCCCGCTACTCCCGCTCCGACGCGGCCAAGCGCCTGCTGGAGGCCAGCGCGGACGCCAACATCCAGGACAACATGGGGCGCACCCCGCTGCACGCCGCCGTGTCCGCCGATGCCCAGGGCGTCTTCCAGGTGGGCATCCATGCACGGACGCGCCCGCCCGCCGGCCCCCGGCCCGCTCCTTCTGGCCGGGCCGGTGACTTCGTTCACATGGACCCCAGAGCCCTGACCCCAAGCGCAACCTAAGCAGGGACGTGGGGACAGCTGGTACCTTTATCCGGAGCCTTTGCGCTGAGCGGGGTGCACAGCTGGGAAGGACACCGAACCCCACATGTTCTCCTCGAAGGAGGGCCGGGCGGAGGCTTCGGGGGTCCTGCAGGGGACGGAGCCTCCTCACCCCAACCCGAGACACGCCTCCCTCCCTCCTTGCCGCGGCCCGAGGTGTAGCCTGCAGCCGTGTGAGGAAGGGCTTAGAGCCTGGTGCTTGCTTTCTGCCTGTGGGCCTGGGCCTTGACCTTGCTGGGAAGCCCCAGGACAAGGGTGGATTTTTAGGGATTTGGATGCCGGGGTCTCTGGGGAGTGTCCCTGACAGAGGCTCCTTTTGCACACCGCCCACCCGCCGGTCCCCCTACGGCAAGCCCCAGGCTGTGGACAGCCCTGCCCTGCACAGATGGGCAAGTGAGCTGGGGAGAAGGGTGGGTGTCCACAGAGCTTTTGATTTCATTGTTTTTAGTATATTGTCTTCACACAGAAATCAGAAATTGAGGTTGGCTAAAAGAAGACGGTGGGGATGAGTCCCCGGAGGCAGGCTCTGGCCGAGTGTGCAATGGCAGCCTTTCTGGCACGTAGAGACATAAATTCCCACAGGCTCTCTGCAGGCACAAGGCCAGTGCTGTCTAGTGCTTGGACCCCGGGTTTTTCCACACCAGCCGTGACTGTCCTCCTGGCCTGTGACACAGGGCAGGCAGCATCTGAAAGGCTGCCCACTCTCCCCTGTGGCTAGACAAGGAGATAACCCCTCTGTGCCCTGGGTAGTAGCGAGAATTAGAGGAGGCCACATGCAATCACCACCAAGGGGCCTGCCTGGCAGCCACTCAGGCCCCCAGAGGAGCTTTGGCCCTGCTGGGGATCCGTTCCCGGCCAGAACTGAGCCTGGCCCCACCTCTGTCCCCTAGATCCTGATCCGGAACAGAGCGACAGACCTGGATGCCCGCATGCACGACGGCACGACGCCGCTGATCCTGGCCGCGCGCCTGGCCGTGGAGGGCATGCTGGAGGACCTCATCAACTCCCACGCTGACGTCAATGCCGTGGACGACCTGGGTGAGCCAGGCTGCGGGGCCCTGCCCGCGGGTGGGGGGTGGGCACGGATCTGCCCCGGCTCACCCTCCTCTGCTCCGCTCCCCCACGCAGGCAAGTCCGCCCTGCACTGGGCCGCCGCCGTGAATAACGTGGAGGCCGCCGTGGTTCTCCTGAAGAACGGTGCCAACAAGGACATGCAGAACAACAAGGTGGGTGGGGCCGGCGGGCCCCGGGGCTGGTAGCGCGTCACGCCACTCGGCGCCCCTGCTTTCTGACCGACCCTGAGTCCGGGGCCTCGGCTTTCTGACCCTTGACGTCCAGGTGGGGACGGGGTGCACGGACAGAGACCCCTTTGCTCGGTGGCTGGGGGCCCCCCCTCACGTCGTTGGATGTACTTACTGGTCATTTCCGAGCATCGGGAAGCGTAGGTGCCACCGCAGCGGAGCTCGGGTCCGGGTACCGTGAACGGCGCGGTGGCCGCTGTCCCGTGTGTCACTCTGTGACCACCTCCCCTTCTGTCCTCGGCTGTCACCGGGCAGGGAGACCCAGGAGGGTGCAGGTGGAGCGAGAACACTGGTGGGTGTTGCCTTGTGTGGCCCCCAGATGCGGGCTCACATGCTGCCTTGCTGCACAGGACCCCACAGCCCCCAGCCCCTTCCGCCCACCACGGCCACGGTTTTGGTCAGACCCCTCGTATCCTGAACCTGCGTTGGGTTCCTCTGAGCACTTGGCACAGGCTGCCTTTGAAGCTGGGGCCGCCCCCTGGGCACGGCGACATGGCAGGCACTGGGCACTAGGGTGCGCTGTTGGACACGGAGCCCGAGTCCCTGCCTCCTGCTGGAGTGACAGCCTCAGACAGGGGACCCGTCACAGAGCAACGGGCGGTTGCCAGGGCCTCACCTGTGCCAGGCAGGCAGTGTTGGGCCTCACCTGTGCCAGGCAGGCCCCGTCGGACCTCACCCACCCACGGCAGCCTGGTAGGGACACATGGCACGTCCACTATACAGATGAGAAAGCCGAGACCCCAGGCAGATCTCAGACACCAGGGCGGGTGGGTTACACTTCAGGGGTCCGCAGGCGACACTCGCACCTGCAGTTTTGGAGGGAGGAGCACTGGCCACGGTTTAATTTCCTGTGGGGTCCGTGACCCCCACGAAGGGAAACCGACCCGGTTTAGAACACAGGATCCCACTGGCCACCCTCTGGGCCAGTCTCGGGGTGTATTTAAGGCTTTTGTCTTTTATTTTTTAAGATTTATTTTTATGCTTTTTTGACCGAGAGAAGGGGGAGGGCCCAGAGCAGTCTCCATAGTTGACAGCATTAGTTTTCCATATAGTGTCACTCCACAGGTGGGCACAGGGCTGCGCAGGGCAGGAACTGGGCTGGGAGCCTCCCGCATAGGCCCCGGCAAGAACTGAACTGGGGGCACACCCCAGCTCATGGGTCTACACGGGCCAGAGCCGGGATTCTATCCTCGGGCTGTGGTGCTGCAAAGTGAGCACTTAACCCGCTAAACCCTCCCGGCCTCCCCGGCTTTTGTCTTTTAAAGGAAGACTTGATCAGCCCGGGTAATGGAGGACGCTGGGATGGGGGGTTCAGAGGATCCCCCCGACCCCGCCCTGGTGGTGCGGTGGGGGAGTCACGCCGCCAGCCCCTCTGGCGATGGGGCTTCGGCGAGAGTGACCCCTCCGCCCTGTGCCCGTATCCCCAGGAGGAGACGCCTCTGTTCCTGGCCGCCCGGGAGGGCAGCTACGAGACCGCCAAGGTGCTGCTGGACCACCTGGCCAACCGGGACATTACCGACCACATGGACCGCCTGCCCCGCGACATCGCGCAGGAGCGGATGCACCACGACATCGTGCGGCTGCTGGACGAGTACAGCCTGGTCCGCAGCCCCCCGCTGCACGGCACCACCCTGTCGCCCCCGCTCTGCTCGCCCAACGGCTACCTGGGCAACCTCAAGCCCGCCGTGCAGGGCAAGAAGGCCCGCAAGCCCAGCACCAAGGGCCTGGCCGGGGGCGGCAAGGACACCCGGGACCTCAAAGCGCGGAGGAAGAAGTCCCAGGACGGCAAGGGCTGCCTGCTGGACAGCGCGAGCGTGCTGTCCCCCGTGGACTCGCTCGAGTCGCCCCACGGCTACCTGTCGGACGTGGCCTCGCCGCCCCTGCTGCCGTCCCCTTTCCAGCAGTCGCCCTCCATGCCCCTCAACCACCTGCCGGGCATGCCTGACACCCACCTGGGCATCGGCCACCTGGGGGTGGCGGCCAAGCCCGAGATGGCCGCGCTGGGCGGGGGTGGCCGGCTGGCCTTCGAGCCGGGGCCGCCGCGCCTCTCCCACCTGCCCGTGCCCTCTGGCACCAGCGCGGCCCTGGGCACCGGCGGCGGGGCCGTGAATTTCTCCATGGGCGGGACCGCGGGCGTGAACGGCCAGTGCGAGTGGCTCACCCGGCTGCAGAACGGGTTGGTGCCCCATCAGTACAACCCGCTGCGAGGGAGCGTGGCCCCGGGCACGCTGAGCACCCAGGCGCCTGCCCTGCCGCACGGCATGATGGGCCCGCTGCACGGCGGCCTCTCCGCCAGCACCCTGTCCCAGATGCTGAGCTACCAGGCCCTGCCCAGCACGCGGCTGGTGCCCACCCAGCCGCACCTGGTGCCCACCCAGCCGGTGCCACCGCAGCCCAACGTACAGATGCAGCAGCCGCCAGCACCGAGCCTGCAGCCGCACCTCGGCGTGAGCACGGCCGCCACCGGCCATGTGGGCCGGGGCTTCCTGGGCGGGGAGCCAAGCCAGGCCGACGTGCAGCCGCGGGGCGCCGGCGGGCTGGCAGTGCACACCATCCTGCCGCCGGACGGCCAGGCGCTGCCCACGTCCCTGCCGTCCAACCTGGCCCCGCCCATGACCACGGCCCAGTTCCTGACGCCCCCCTCGCAGCACAGCTACTCCTCGTCGCCCGTGGACCACACCCCCAGCCACCAGCTGCAGGTGCCGGAACACCCGTTTCTCACCCCGTCCCCCGAGTCCCCTGACCAGTGGTCCAGCTCGTCCCCGCACTCCAACATCTCCGACTGGTCCGAGGGCGTCTCCAGCCCACCCACCAGTATGCAGTCCCAGGTCACTCACATTCCAGAGGCGTTCAAGTAAATGGGGGGCCCTGGCGCGGACCCGCACCTCCTCTCCCCGCAGGCCCTGCTGGGGCGCCTGCCCTCGCGGCCCAGGGCCGCCGGCGCCGCCAAAGGAGCTATTTTGTAGAGACACAGGTTTTTATACGTGAGAAGACGTGCATTTTTTGAAAGGACTTTTTTTTTTTTTTTTAGTATTTATTTATGTACTTTTATTTTACATGGAAACACTGCCTTTTTATTTATATGTACTGTTTTTTATGGCACCAGGTAGAAACGTGTATCTGTTCCGAGAAAGTAAACTAGTTCTCAGTCATCATTTTCCTACTTAGGGTAAAGATGGTTAACGTGTTTGTAAAGGAATAAACAAAGATTCATGATTTATAAATGCCATTTATTTATTGATTTCTGTTTTTTCCAAATCCAAAAAAAAACAAAAAAAAAAACAAATGATGTCGGAGAAAGGGAGGTTTGAGCCAACCACCATCCAAAAACCATCTCCCGCTGCCTCGGGCTGTGCAAACCCCCCTCCCCCGGCCCTCCCAGCACCTGCAGGTAAAAGCCGAAACCTTCACACCTCGTGCGGCTGAAATAGGAAAGTAAAAATGGGATGTGCTGTCTAGGTTTGGGTGTTTCTTAAGAGATCTGGGGGGAAAGCGTGTCTGTAGCAATGTGGTCTTGGAGTCCCAAGAGCACATCCGTGGTACCAGTCATGAATCTTTGTTTCGGGTTCAGTATTATGTCGTTTGTTGGTCCTGCCAGTTCTTATTCCTTCTGGCAGCTCCTCTACCCGCTCCCTGCCTCCAGCTCGCCCTGATGTGTAAGCATCGGGGGGAAAGACTGCCTGGCCGCCCCCACATCGAGGTTGTGGGAAAAACCGTGGCTGTGTTCGGCCCTGCTGTGTGGAGGCCACTCGTCCCCGGGCCCTCGTGGGGCTCCGTGGGGCTCAGCCGAGGTGGTGGGTGGGGGGTGACACGAGCCTGTGCAAGGAGCCCCCCCGCCTGACTTGGGGAGGGGGGGCGAGCCCAGAGGAGAAGTGGATTCTTGCAATATCAAGTATAAGCCTGTGGCAAAGTAAATGTCTGTAAATACATTTTTAAAGGTGGATTTTGTTTAAGAAATCTGAATGAACAAGTTGTCAGGGGTCGTGCGGACCAGGGGTGTCGGAACGGGCCCCGCCCACACGCAGGCCTCTGGGTCCGGGAAGGCTCCCCTGGATCCCTCGTGACCAGACATCCTGAGATGTTGATTCTTACTGTGTTTTATAAAATAGAGTGTAGTTTACAGGAAAAGGAACCGTTTTTTTAAAATAAAATAAAAAGTTAACTATGTGCAAAACTGTAGATGATGAAAATGGTGTATTTTTTTCCCCCATCTTTTTTTTTTGTTAACTGATTTGCAATAAAAACGATGCCGATGGCCATCCTGGTTTTGCTAAACACGGCCGTGGTGTTGGCTCTCTTTCCGGGGAGGCGGGAGGGCGGACTGGCCATTCTGCTCTGAGGCATCCCCTCCTGATGGGAGAGCTTGGGGAGGCTGCCCAGCCCTGGCCCCGGGGGCGCGGGGGCCACACTGTCTCTGCGGTTCTGCAACTCCCTGCATCTGCTCAGGCCAAGCACACCCACCCCCTTGCAGGGAGGCAGAGAGCAGGGCATATGCAGCTCCGTCACCTGGGACTCATGTGTCTGGGGTGACACCAGGCTCTAGGCTTCCCCGTCCTGGGCCCCTGCAGGGAAAAGACATCACGTGTCCAGCCTCGGGGTGACGTGCAGGAGGGCCCTCCAGACCCTCCCAGGACAGCAGAGGCAGCCACAGGCACCAGAGCAGGGCCACCAGCAGCTGGTGCAGTGAGTTGGGGAGGTTCTGTGAACCCAGGAGGGTACGTGGGAATACTGAGCGGGCCATCACACCTGGACTCTCGCCAGGTGCCCATAGGGGCCTCCCCTTCTCCCTCCTGTCTAGGTCTCTAACTCCACCTGGTCCCATCCCTCCTCCACCTGGACCCTCCTCTCCACCTGGCCTTAGACTCAGGAAGGTGGTTCAAACGAGATTAGCAGAGGGCCAGTCTGTAACGTCCCCTTCCTACAGCAAAGCCCCACGTGCCCCGGCCCATGCAAGCACAAGTGGGGGCCCAGGATCTCCTCACTGGCTGGATGCCTCCTGCTGGGCACTGGGCAGTGGGCACTGGGGTGAGTAAATGGGACACGAGTTTCCAGGAAATGAGAGGAGGTAAGTGGCCCACCTTTCTTTCAGAACGGGGTTTAGCCTGAATTCAACCCCAAAGACTCCCAGCAACCCAAAATTCCACTCGGAGGTGCACTCGCAAAGGAAGTGAAAACACTCCCATGTTCACAGCAACACTAGCCACATGGGCAGGAGAGGGGACCAGCCCAAATGCCCATCAGCTGACAGATGGACAGTGTGGCCCAGGCTCAGAGCGCTGACCGCCTGTACCATGAAGGCATCATGTATGCAGCACCCGACAGGTGCCACACGGAAGGGCCTCAGAGCGAGATTTCCCACATTTTCCACATAACCGTGGGCTCGTGACCATTCCTGGACCACACAGCCCAGGATGATCAATTCACGTTGTCTTGTTGATTCTGAACCTGCGATGGTCTATAGATTTATGCTGCTGCATTTCATAGTGACGGTGGCCCCAGCTCAAGGTGAACCTTCATACCATAGTGCTCAGCATTCCACTTTATTCTTTTTTAAAGATTTAATTATTTTGACAGAGAAAGAGAAGGGGGAGGGCCCAGAGCTGTCTCCATGGTTGTACATCATCAGTTTTCGACATGGTTTCATTCCACACGGGTGGGTGGGGGCCACGCAGGGTGGGAATGGGGCTGGGGGCCTGCAGCATGGGAGACACACCCCCTCGAGCCGGGGGCCTCCCACATGGGAAGCGTGCCTGGGGCAGGAGCCAAACTGGGGGCCTCCCGTGTGGGAAGCACGCCCCAGCTCAGCATATGGGTTCTCAGGGGCCGGGGCCGGGTCTCAACCCTCAGACCCTGGGGCTGCAAAGCAAGCGCTTAACCCGCTGAGCCATCGGGCTTCCCCTCAGTGTTCCATTTGAAAGACAAGCCCGGGGCAAGTGTGGGAAAGTCCTTGTTCTCTGCCGACCACTTCTCTCTCTGCCAAACGCAGGGACCAAGAGGACACTGAGGAGGAACCACCCTCCCCGGCCGCCCACACCTGGCCGAGGACCTCGCCGTCAGCGGGGCCCCTGGTGGTGCAGGGTGAGGCTGAATATCAGTCACCCTTCTCATTAGAAAGCGACCCCAGCCCGTAGCAGAGCGCTGCACCACTCATCCACGCAGCCTGACAGGTGAACGACCGTGTTGTGCCGATAAGTCAGCGCTGGGGGCATCTGCAGACGCTCCCCACCCCGGACCCCATCCCTGGGGGTCCCTGCAGTTGGGGGTGGCAGGGAAGCCAAAAGCCTCCCTCTGGCTGCATTGGAGCCAGATTCTGAGTGAGGCCGGGCGAGGGATGCCAGCGCCCCAGAACTCAGAGCTCTCCCCACTCTCCCACCACCTCCCTGGGAGCCCCGCCGGCCCATTCGGAAGCAGCGCTCTGCCTCCCCCTGCTGGCAGCGCCCCGCCAGCGCCCCCTTTGGCAAGTGGGTGGATCCGTTGGGGGCTTCGCTGGCCCAGGTGAGTTCCCTTTCCTCCGACCCTGTTATTCTCCCCATTTCGCAGATGAGGAAGCTGATGAGGCTCAGGGAGGTAAGTGACTTCCCCACGTTCACGCGTTCAAGCCCAGGCTGGATGACTGCCGCCCGGGTCCATGTTCTCATGCACATTTGAGGGGTCACCTCCCCTGGGAGGACTAGTGCCGCCTGGAGGGCCTCGGTCACTCAGCTGTCGCTTTTCAGACAAAGAAACATGCTCAGGGAGGGACTTTCCAAGGTCACTGCCAGACGTTCATGCCCCGGCCAACCTGGCACTTGGCACCCTGGAGATGTTGGGGTTCTTCCCAGCTCCACGCAGGCCCTTTCCTCTCTCCAACCCACAGCCTCCCCCGTCCTGGCCCCGGAGTCCACGCCTGTAACTTGAGTCACCACCGGAGCCCTGGGCTCTCACCTTCCTGCCCGCTTTGCTCCCTGGGCTGACGTGTGCGGAGCATGTGTGCGGTGCCAGGATGTGGGTGCAACTGGCGGCCGGACAGCAGAGTCCTGCCCTGGGGGTGGTCCAGGGTCCGGCTGTCCCCACCAGCCTGGCCCCAGCGGCCTTGGCACTTGCCCAGGGGCCCCAAGGCCCATGCCCAGGTTCTTGGCTCTCCCTCGTGCCTTTTGCCAGAGAGCCTGGTGGGGAGAGGCTACATTGATGATGTCATTCCTGGCCGAGAAGCCCCCGAAAGCTTCCCTTGCTCTCAGAAATCAAGGGCAATCCCTGCGCAGGGCCTGCGGGCGCCCCCACAATGCAGACCCAGCCCGGCCGCCACTCCTCATCCCGCTGTCGGGCGTTCTGCTCCTGGCCGCTGCAGAAGCTCCTGTTGGCTTCTTCCTCCAATGCTCCTTCTCCCCCACCCCTGCCCCTATCCCACCCCCAGCAGGTGGGATCCAGGCCCTGCTAGGCACCCCCCACCCACACTGGGCATTCAAGGTGGTCCATGCGCCCCACAGGCAGAGGCCGGGCCTGTCTGTCCCACGGTCCCAGCCTCCACCCCTAGCAGTACCTGGCACGCAATCGGGGCTCAGTGAACATCTGCAGTCAGTTCTGAAAAGACGGTCTGTCTCCCAGGGCCCGGCTATGGGTTTCCTGAGGCTGCACCTCTCTGTGGCCCCAGTGGGGTGTGGGCGGAATCGGCGTCTCCTTGTGCTTTCCGCTTCCTCCTGGCCACACGCTCAGTACAACACCTGGCTAGTGCCAGGCCTGATTCCACACACTGCGCATGACAGACGGTGCCGTGCTCACCTAATAGTGACGTTGATGGTGACGACGGCTGTCAAGCCCGGCCGTGGCAGCACCTGGCCGGATGGGAGTTTGCTTCCACAAGGTCCACCGTGGCTCACACAGTGCTGGCCTTACAGTCCGGTCTGTACCCTCGTGGAGGTGCCCACCGCTCCCGACACTCGGCCTGGCCTTACACCGCAGGTGCCGGTGCGCCAACGGGGGCCTGCCACACACCACCACCTCCAGACCGGCTTTCTCCTGGAGAGCCTGGGTCCCACGCCAGGCTCTGCAACCAGCTAGTCCGCAGCCCTGTTGGCTGCCCTGGAAGCCCTCCCGGCCAGCGCTTTCCGCCTCTGAGGCCCGATCGTGCTTTTGCCTGGACCCCTCAGCGGCCCTGTCTCATGGATGCAGCCCCTCCCTGTCTCCAGGCTGAGCTGGGCTGGTGCCCCCCACCGCCTGCGCCCCTGCCTCAGTGCCCAGAACTGGGGGTGCGGGTCAGCGGCTGAGCAGAGCGCCTGGCGTGGAGCAGGCCTGCACTCAAATAGCTACAAACCACACCCAATGAGGCTATTTATGTGTGTGTGGGGGGGAGTCAAGGGCAAGAAGCATATGGCCCCTGACACTGCAGGACACCCCCCTCAAGGGCTGTAGGTGGTCAGGAGGGAGCCAGCTCCACAGGTGAGGAGGCTACAAGTCCCGGGCTGGGATGCAGAGTGGGGGTCCCTGAGCCCCTCTCACAATGGTCTCGCCATCTTCACCGACACTGTCCAGTGGAAATATGACGGCCACTAGGGAATATTTTTTTTAAGATTTATTGTTTTGACAGAGACAGAGAGAGACAGAGAGAAGGGGGAGGGCCCAGAGCAGTCTCCATAGTTGTACGTCATCCGTTTTCGACCTGGTTTCATTCCACACAGGTGGGCGGGGCTATGCAGGGCTGGAACTGGGCTGGGGGCCTCCCTGTATTGGAGGCACCCCCTATCCCCCAGAGCCGGGGGCTAAACCAGGGGCCTCCACATGGGAAGCTTGCCCCAATGAGAACTGAACTGGGGGCCTCCTGCATAGGAAGCACACCCCAGTTCAGCATGTGGGTCCACATGGGCCGGGGCCAGGATTCGATCCTCGGACCCTGGGGCTACAAAGTGAGCACTTAACCCACTGAGCCACCCGGCTTCCCCCAGTAGGGAATGTTTAAGTTCTTAGAAGATACGTTTTCAAAAAGACAACAGATGAAATAATTTTTTAGTACATTTAATTTAGTATATTCAAAGTATTACCACTTCAACAGATAATCACAGGTTGTCATTGAGATCGCGGCACTCCGGTGCTAGAGCCCGACTCCGTTCAGACCAGTCCCCCCGTCGGCTGCTCAGCGGCGGTCTCCTTGGATGGCCCTGACCAGTGGGAGAGGCCACCGGTTTACCACCGTCATGGGAAAGCCAGCGGCTTCTCCTACAGCCTCCACCCGCAGTTCCCACCAAGCGTGCAGCCCTGTGTCCCCCGTGCCCTGGGTGATGAGGCAATAACTCCGTCACGGAACCTCGCATGAGGAGCTACAGGAAAGAGCGGCTGATTCTGGCCCACCGAAGGTGGCTTTGGGGAGGTGGTGACATTTCTCCTGGGAGAAAGGTGAGGGGTGTGGACGTCCGAGGCGGGGGGCAGGAAGCCTGATCCAGCGTAATGATGGGCA
Organism: Craseonycteris thonglongyai; assembly: GCA_004027555.1. Lineage (NCBI taxonomy): Eukaryota > Metazoa > Chordata > Mammalia > Chiroptera > Craseonycteridae > Craseonycteris > Craseonycteris thonglongyai. The sequence continues at coordinate 22,042 of PVKE010013737.1, forward strand.
CCAGGGCAGCTCACCTCCTGGGCACAGGCCCCAACCATTCTGCAGCCAGAGTCACCAAACAGTTCCAGTTCATGCCTGCTGCCCCAGCATATGGGTCCACAGCGCCCTCTTCAGTCCCCAAAGTGTCTGCCTGAACCCCAGGTTGAGGAGGGCCATTAGGGAAGGACACGCAGCATCCAGAACAGGCCGGCCCTTCAAGCAGAGGGTCTGTGACTCAGAGCCCGGGCCTCCTCGGCCCAGAGGCCTGAGGGCTCAGCTGTGGGCCCAAGACCCCCTCTCTTCCCCAGCAGGCTGCAAACGGCTGAGAACCAGAGAGGGCTTCCACTTAGTAGAATGGGGTGGGGGAGGCCACGGTCCTCGCCTTAGATCACAGCTTTCCTTAAGGCCACCCCAGGGGAGTCGTCAACACGATGCTCCTCTCTGCTGTTCCTGCCCCGGGGGACTGAGGTCTTGCGTCTGTCCCGGGTGGGCTGGTTTCTGCAGCTGCTGCTCGCTCTCCAGGTTAGAGCCCACCAGTGCCAACCACTGGGCTCCTCAGGACCCCAGAGAGACTAGTCTGGGTTCCAGCTCTTGGGCTCCTTAAACTGCAATGGAGAGAGTGCAAAGCGCTGCCAGGCCTGAGCCTGGGGGAGCTGGTGCTTCTGCCTCCATTGTCCCTCCTTCGGGAGGAGGGCTAACCATGCCCCCCATCCCCCTTCTCTGGTTTGTTGGGACAAAGCAACTGCAGAGCACAGTGACTGCCAGGAAGAAGTGGCTTAAGGGCCGTGGCGCCCAGGGCGGAGTTCCTCCCACGTGTTTGTTCCCCAACTGTGTTGAAACAGGCTGGGAACTCGATTTCTGCAAGGCAAATGTTAGCTTAGCGCAGCGGCCACGTCAGATGGGTCAGACGGGCTGAAACGGCCCCCTCCTCCACAACACCTGCCTGAGGATCTGACAGCGTGGCGGCTCCCTCGCCAAGCGGAGCTGAAGCACACTCCTCCCTGCTTCCCAGGCCTCTGGGTCCCACCGTGGGTGACCAGGGTGCCCTCCCACCCGGGGGGTGTGCACCTCAGCCCCCCGGGGCTGGAGCCGCAGCCGTCCCTGGGAGCATGGCCACCGGGGGATATGCCAGGCCACCGGGGGATATGCCAGAAGGGTACACCTGCCCGCTTCCTGCCCTCTGGAAGGAGCTGGGGTGAGTGGGGCAGGCTGCTGGCCCAGAAAGGCCTGCAGTTGGGTGGGCCGGACCCCCCATTTCTCAGCGGGGGAATCAAGGCACAAATGGCAGCACCCTTCTTCCCTAAGGTCCTCCGTGGGCGTGGGAGGGCTCAGATGGTGCCTGCCGGTGGGCGTGCAGGGACCAGGCAGCAACCCCGGGTGGGGAGGTGCACGATGCTGAGGCCCAGCCGTCTGGCCGCTCGCTGGGCACCTTTCGGGCCGCGCTTGCTCGCTAGGAGAAGAGTCAGGGAGCTGGAGGGGTCACTAGGGCAGACACAGGGGGGCTGGGGCCTGCGCGCCCCGCGGATGAGGCCCGGACACAACGCGTGCACGCGGGAGCTGCAGAGGGGCCGGCGGAGGTGGCCAGGGCCCAGCCGGGGACGAGGGGCCTGGGCGAGGCTGGGGTCCGGCAGGACGACCCCCGAGGCGCGTGCAGGCGGGCTGGCGGCTGGGGCCCGGGCTGGCGGCGTCTTGCCCCCGCCGGGGCTCTGCGGAGAGCAGGTGGGCATGGCTGTGGCTTCTAGCGAACCGGGTGTGCACGGAAACCAACTTCCGCGGCAGCGCGGGCACCCGGAGCCGCCAACAGCCGTCACTAAGTAACCGGCCGGCCGCCGCGAGGCGCGCACGCGCACGCCGCCGCCGCGCACGCCGCGCACGCGCACGCCGCCGCGCACGGCCGGAGCATGCGCCGTGGCCGCCCGCGCGTCTCAGCCTTGGAATCCCTCAGCAGCATGGGCGGGGCGCGCCTGCGCCAGGGCGCCGCTCGGGTTCGCGGCGGTTGCACCTGCTGGCACCGGTCGTTCCACGCTGGTTCTTTCCCTGGGTCGGAGTGAGGATCCCTACTCTTCTCACTCCTGAAATGAGAAGCGTCTGCGAGGAAGAGCCGGCGCTACCGGGGCGACGTCCCGGGGCGGCCCGCAGGCGCGCCCCGCCGGGCAGGTGGGCAAGGGGCGGGGCCCACGGACGGACGCTGAAGCCCTGACCGAGGGATGCGGCGGCGAAGGATTGGACATAGGCGGGGGGCGGGGCCAAGGGTGGGCCCTGGCGGAAAGATGCCGGCAGAGGGCGGGGTTAGTGCTGGGGGCGGGGCCAAAAGGGCCCTGGCGGAAAGATGCCGGCGGGGGGCGGGGTTAGTGTTGGGGGCGGGGCCGAGGTGACCGAGGCCGAGGAGCGGAACGGAGGGGTGCCGGTGGTGAAGTATGTACTGGACAAGGTGAGAGGCGGGGATCGTGGTGGCGGAATTGAAGGGGTGGGCGGTGAAGGACTGGACGCCGGAGAGGGTCGGGGCGAAGGCGCGGCGCGGCGCTTCGGCAGAGAAGCTGCTAGGGGCGGGGCTAGCGTGTGGGGCGGGGCAAGTGAAGGGGTGGGGCGTGCTGGCGTGGCGCGCGCTGACGTCACAGGTGTACACGTTGGCGGCGCCGCAGCCGAGGCGACCGGAGCCGGATGTGCCAAGATGGCTGCTGTGGTTGCGATGTCTTCGCTCCTCTTAACCGCCAGGCCGGCTTCCGCCCGCGGCTCCTAAGGAGCCGGTGCCTGGGGTCGCGGAGGGGCCCGGCGGGACGCGGTGCGGGCCTCGGCCGCCCTGAGGCGCGCCGGTGAGGGTCAGGGACGGGGCGGAGGGCGGCGGGCGGGCGGGCCGGGCCCAGCCCCGGGCGGACAGGCGTCCCCGCGGTGCTGCCGGAGGGTTGGCGGGGGTGCCGGGGCGGGTGGGGGAGCCTGCGGGGCCGGGAGGGCCCGGGAGCGGCGCATCTGCCGCCCCCCGCACCTTGCAGTCGGCCTGGACCTCGCACGTACAGCCGGGTCCTCGGCTAGTGCCTGTCACCTGAGCCTTGGTGGCCTCGGTGTGGCGTCGTGATGGGATGGCAGGAAGAAAAGCCAGACTTACAACTTTTTTCTTTTTTTTTTTGAAAGAATACAAACACTCGGGAAATTTTTTTTTTAACCGTTTAGGCGTGTGCTTTGCTTCCAAATTTTGGAAGCTGTTTTGTCCTTGGTGGTTGAAAGATTGCTACTGAGCCCTGTAGCTGATGAGGGAGATTTACGTGTGGACCACGGAGCAGCAGCCTTGTGCATTGGTAATCTTGTGGCACGGCGACCGACAGTGTGGCAACGGGGGTCAAGTGCGGGGGTTTTAGATCAAGGGTGAGAGAGTGTGTAAACCAGCTTGCCCATTTTGTGATGAAACTCTTACATCAGAGCTTCTGGACACATCTCGGCAACTTAAAATCAATTTTTGCTGCTTCGCTTTTAAGTGGCCTGGAGACTGGGCGTGTGATGTAGGTGCTAACCAGAGAGGTATTTCCCGTCCCCGTATACGAGGTCTGACAGTTAAGTTTGTGAACTCGTCCTAGAAAAGGTGCTACACGCCTCCTTGCTGAATGTCACGGTGGTCACCTTCAAAGCACTCCCCCTCGGAAGCTGTGCACCGACCCCAGCGCCTAGTCCACCCTTCAAAGCAGTTTTGGAACTTTTTTTTTTTTCTTTTTCCTGGAATGACCATCAGAGCCATCATCGTATTCCCCTTGGTGTCCAGAATGTCATCAAAATGTCTTCTTTCAATATTTTTTTTCCTCTTTGGGTAAAGAAAAAAGTCAGTGGGGACCAGATCAGGTGAGTAGGGAGGGTGTTCCAACACAGTGACTTGTTTACTGCCCTCACAGAAGTGCGGTGTGAGCTGGGGCGTTGTCATGATGCGGAGCCATGAGTTGGAGAAGGTCAGGTCCCTTTTGTCTGACTTTTTCACGCAGAATTTTCAGCACTTCCAAATAGTTAACTTGGTTGACTGTCCAGTTGGTTGAAATTCAGAATGAACAATCCCTCTGAAACCAAAAGAGGTTAGCAGCATCATTTAGACTCTTGATTTGGACTGATGGAACTTTTTTGGTCATAGGGAATTAGCTAATTTCCACTGTGCACTTGGACACTTTGTTTCAGGGTCTTATTGGTACACCCATGTTTCATCACCAGTGATAACATGACCCAAAACATCATCTTGCCTCTCCAAAAGGTCTTGGCAAACTTCAACTTTCCTTTGCTTTTGTTCATTGGTGAGCTCCTTTGGGACCATTTTTGCACACACCTTCTTCACGCCAAGATTTTCAGCGAAGATTTTTCTTTTCCTCTATTGGTGCTTGTTCTGCTATGCTTCTCATAGCCGACGATTTTTTTGCAATGTTTTCATAAGTTTTGCTCATCACTGGCCACTCTAACCACTCTTCCATCAGTGACACTGTCTCCTCTCAGAAAAACGTGTAATGCATTTGCACATGGCCGTTTTCTTCATGACACCATCCCCATCAACTTGGACTGACGTGTCCCTGACTTCACTTCTACTCTTGCCAAGTTGAACAAGAAATTTAATGTTTGTTCATTGCTCTAATTCAAGCTCCAACATTCTCGCAGCGGCACATGAGAACACACAACAGTAATGAACACCACTCAGCAGGACACTGCCACATGTCAACGTGAACTCAGCTGTGAGACACTGCTGTACCAGGGTTATGAAACCTTACTGAGTTGTTTGTACCATGCTCTCCACGTAGGCGCGTGGTGATGTGTTCGTGAATTTAATTGTCAGACCTCGTATGACAAGAAGCAAACTGAGTCACAGACAGTTGTTCCTAGAATGATACTTTTGCAAGTGTGACCACCCTCCCTTGCAGCATTTTTTACCCATGCCCTTTCTTAGGGTTGTGGGTACTGTTATCTGACAAAGATAATAGGCAAAATAGTGCTTCTTTCTTGTTCCTTGTGACTCGTTCACCCTAATAGTTAAATTGCGGTAAGTCTCAAAAGTTGTACTGAGTTTTCTTTAGGGTAGTATGTGACCTTTCATGATTCCTTCTTTCTTCCATAAACATCTTTCCTGAGTGCCAGGGAGTCTTTTGGGGTCATTTTTAGCATTGTTTAGACTCCCCCTTCTTTTTTTTAATATCTAAGTGTGTTTGATTCTGTACTTAGGAAAGTTGGAGCAAGTGTCTCAGTCTAGCAGGGATATCACTCAAGCAGTTGCCATGGGGTGGGGGTGATGAGTAGGCAGAAAGTAGACTCACAGGGGCTTCTGGGTGCTCCTGTTGGTTGGCATGCCTACAGTCTTGGGGAGGGGAGGAGTGTGCTTAAAGTATTTCAGTTCAGTAGCCAGGAACTGATAACTGAAAATGAGATGTGCTGAAGTATTTCACAGATGCAGGCGCTTTAATTGAAAAGCAAGGTTTATGAATAATGCATCTTAAAATCAGCTGGTCTCTGTGAAACTGTCTTGTATAAAGTTAGATGACTTGAGGCTACAGAATTATTAGAATAAAATTCCCTGTAGTCATGTGATAATTGATACATAGTTGCATTGTTTTTCTGCTGGTGAATAGAGAAGAAAGATCAAAAGAATAAGATTGTTCAGGATTGTTTCAAATGAGATTGGTATATTATAAAAAAGCTTTCAATTTGTGGTTGGAGGGAGAGTAGGGGATGTTACAGTACTTTGTAAGGAAATTATAGTGTTTGGTTCCAAAACGGTTCTTAATCCAGGAGTTGAGAAAATAATTTTAAGAGTTTTCTCTAAGAAAAACATTTAAGTGTAAACATGACTCTTAAGTGTAAGTTAGATTCTGGTAAGATTTCCCTATTAAACAGTGGTGGGGATTAGAGCACCCCAGAATCCACTGTGAGTAGAATTTCATAAGATTAAACCCAGAAGGGCCCTTCAAAATCATCACCTTAATTCTCTCACTTTATAGGTAAAGAAACTGGGTCGCAGGAGAAGAGAAGTAGCGTGCCCCGGCCATTTGGCTGGACCCCAGTCTTGCTGTCATGGGGATGTGGATGAACAAGTCCTCTAGGCCTGTGCTCTGCTACTTTTGTGTTGTTTTTTTTTATAGCTGCTAAGTGAGAATGGTTGAGGGTGCCTGTTTCACAGATAGAGGAAAATGCACTGCTTGTTCTACTCTTGGTCCGTATAAAACTGAGCTGTAAATGTTCTTGTCTGAAAATGACAGCTTGGAGGCAGGTAAAGTCTTTGACGCTGTTCATAATATAGAGTCCATTAAATGTGAGTGAGTTTCAAGGTGTTTGTCAGTGGAAAGGGTTTCCTGTTGGCCTAGCTCAGCCTGTGTGGGCAGTATTGGTAGCGAATTAATAGATTCATAGAACTATTTTTCAGATAACGATAGAAACTTTTATCTGTAAATTGCTTTACCTAAAATCCATTCATAAGTGTTTTTTCTTTTATCTGAATATCAGAAAGCTTTCCGAGAACAAAAACATTGTGCATCTGCAAAACCGTGTGGATTAAATTCCAGAGTCCTTCCCCAGTCCTCCTTTCCATGTTTGCTCTGTTCTGTGATTGGCTAAACTCCATCTGTTCATAAGGGTGGTGCTGGGGAGAAAAGGGCTGATACACAGGAAAGGGTGGGGCTAAGACACTGGACTTGGATTTCTGTCTTCAGAGCACAGGTTGCCTGTTCAAGGTCACACTTAAAAAACGGTCTTTTATTAACAAACAAACAACAACAAGCCCTGCAGAGAGTGCTGCTGCTTTGTCTCCTATAGAAGCTTTGCTGGTGCTCTGCCCATTATCAAAGGCATTGCGTTGGCCGTTGGTCACTTTTACAGCTGCTTTACGTGGACTTGGGGTTCATCAGGCACAGTCATTACTGCTGTTGGTGCTCAGCCAGGCTTGGTGCCAAAGAGAATTTTACGTGGTGGGATAAAAAGCATTTTAGATAGAACTGTGGTTTCCCTTTCGAGATTCAGAACTGCCCTGTGTGAACACTGTGATGTGCAGTCTTAAAGGAGCTGTTCTTTCTAGACCTGGGATAAGTGGGAGGAACTGTTACTGCATGCTGGTGCTTCTCCGTGTCTGCCAGCTTGTGGGCATCACGGAGCCTGCGGGCATTCTGGGCAGGCATTTTGCAGGGTTACGGAACTTAATCCCAGAAAAGGGCAGTGACTTGTCTGATGTCACTCGGCTAGGCAGGGCGCAGCCAGTCTGTGTTCTGGGCCAGTGTTTGCACTCTGTACCCGCCTGCCCAGAGCTCCTGGAGCAGCGGCCGTTCTGCATGGGAGTGGCGGAGGCAGACGTGTAGCTCTCGGGCCTCTTGTGATGTCTTTGTCTTTTTTCTTAGTTTTCCTGATTGCAACCATGACTTCTGCTACGTGAATTTTAAGCTAGTCTTTTTTCTTTTTCAATGCAGGTTAAGGAAAGTCTCCATCCCTCTTCTTACTGTGAGTGGCATCTAACTGTGCAGGAGATCAGCCATGCAGCCGCCGTCGCAGGCCATCCCATCCAGCATGGTGGGGCCACCTCCTGCCGGGACTCCTCCGAGCATGCTGTGGTCTGGCAGCCCGTACAGGAGGCAGACGCCCACGGGTGCAGTTGCGGCGCCTGTCACTGGCCCTCTGCAGCCGGTGACAGACCCCTTTGCTTTCAGCAGACAGACGCTCCACAGCACATCGCCGGGCAGTTTGTCCAGAAGCAGTCTGCCTGTCCTGCCAGGCCCAGCCCCGCCGGCATTGCCTCCACGCCCTGGTCTGCCTGTGCCTCACACAAATGCTGGGGGTGGCTCCCAAGGACCTGGTGAGCCTTTGCTGGGACCTCTGTCACAGCCCAGGGCTGATGCCAGTGTGCTGACCCCCTCAGCACTGCCCGGGCCCGAGATAAACAGGGGGGCGGAGGCCTCTTCCAGCTCTGGACGTGACGTGCAGGCCCAGTGCGTTCCAGGAATGGGTCCTGACAGTTCTCAGGGGGGCCGTCCACACGGGCACCTGCCTGGGCCTGACAGAGCCCTGACAGGGCAGAACCCACAGGATGACGCTGCAGCACCAGCAGCGCCCACTTTCTTCCCTCAGCCCCGTCAGCAGGGGCTGGGGCAGTGGGGGCCGGTGCAGGGAGGCCCCCAGCCCTCGGGTCAGCAGTACTGGCCCTGCCCAGAAGGACCTGCTCAGAACATGGCGTCCCAGGCCTCCTACCTCCTCGCTCCCTACAACCCGTACCATGGTCCTGGCCATGAACCGAACAACCCACCAGGATCTTTACCGGGATCCTTGGCCGGTAACGGGAGAGATGAGGCAGTCCACCTGCAAAGTGGGAAGCACTCAGCAAGTAACTTTGACCTTGCAAATGCATTCAGGCAGAACATGGGAGTTGGGAGCGTGTGGGCTGGCCAGGCGCTCAGGCCGAATGCAAGGGTGACGGGAGAGCAGCTGCCTGCCCCCACCCCTGCCCCCGCCAGTCCCCTCGCTCATGAAAACTGCCCGGAGAGCCACGCACACTACCCGCCAGCGGCCGGGGCCAGCCGGGTCCCGCCCGAAGCAGACTCGAGCGTGCTCTCCATGTTTTTCCAAGGGGGAGAGACGGAGAACGAGGAGGACCTCTCATCGGAATGGACAGGCTCTGCCGGTCAGTGCGACATGGGCAGCTTCTCCGGCCCTGGCCTTGGCCAGCCTCCTGCACACATGGGAGCAGGTGGCATGCACCAGGCCCTTCTCAGTGGCTCCAACAACAGTGAGGCCACAGTGCAGGGAGGAGATACGCAGCCTCTTTTTCCTCGGTCCTCAGGCACCCAGCATGATAAAGCAGCCACTGGAAACGCTGCGGTCACTGTGTGGGGCGACCCAGCGTGTGTGGGGACTCGGGATCCTGGCAGCTTGCACTATGAGAATGCTGACAACTCAGAATTTGCTCAGAATCAAGAGGTTCTGCCACGTGAACCTCCCAGTTTGGACCCTTCCTCCCCAGGCGACCAGCTCCGATACGGGTCCCTTCCCGGACCAACTGTCCACGGGCGCAGTGTCATGGGCCCTGCAGGAGGCGGGGGCCCAAATCTCGAGGCCCTGGACGTGTCACTGCACCCTGTGCAACCCGACAGTGTGTCGTCCAGTTACAGCAGCAAGAGCCACAGGACTCACCCAAGTGTGCCCAGGCCCCAAGACCTGGGCACCTTCATTCAGCAGGAAGTGGGGAGACCTGAGGATGAGGCTTCAGGGAGCTTTTTTAAGCAAATCGACTCTTCCCCTGTGGGAGGTGACACAGAGGAGCCCACTGTAAGCCACAAGTACAGCAGCCGGCCCCAGCCCTCGACCCCAAGCCCCCCGAAACCTATAGGGATATTTCAGACAAGTGCAAACAGTTCTTTTGAACCAGTGAAATCCCACGGAGTTGGAGTCAAGCCCATCGAGGCTGATCACGCCAATGTGGTGGGTGAGGTGAGGGGTACCCCTACCCAGCAGAAGCAGCGCCAGCCGGCCACTGTGCTCCCCAATGCCTGCCCTGGCAACCTGGAACAGCCACCCGACAACATGGAGACCCTCTTCCCAGCCCCGGGCCGTCCTGTGTGTCTGACCACTCCCACAGATGCTGGCCAGGTGCTTCTGCACCCCGGGGGGCTTCCCATGGAAACTGTGCTTGGGACACCTGAGAAGAGACCGTCGGCCAGGGCTCAGGGGGCTGCCCAGTGTGAGAGCCCAGCAACCACTCTGTGGGCGCAGAACGAGCTGCCAGACTTCGGGGGCAACGTCCTTCTGGCCCCAGCGGCTCCTGCCCTTCACGTGCCTGCCAGGCCTCAGCCATCTGAAGTGATTCAGCCTCCAGATGAGGGGGTGTCCGCTCAGCGGTCCCGGCAGCCAGGTTGCCTCCCTGCTGTGCGGAACAGGGCTGGCATTGGTGCTTCTGAGAACCTTGAGAACCCTCCCAAAATGGGGGAGGAGGAGGCCCCTGCGTCGCAGGCAAGTTCTGGTTATGCCAGTCTCCTGTCCTCCCCGCCCACGGAGGCTCTCCAGAGCCAGCCGGTCCTGATTGCCCAGCCTGATCAGAGCCACAGTGTGGTGCAGCCTAGGAACTTTGCTGGGAGAGACGCTCGGGTGGGAGACAAGCCCACTGTGAGCAGCCGGGCCACAGCGGGTGACTATGGAGAGCCCACGGCTCTGTCGGGGGTGCCAGGCGTCTCCCTCGTGGGCTCACCTCCCAGTCTTGCCCAAAGTAATTTTCCACAAGTTTCTGGTGCACCTGAAATGGTTTCCACTCAGCCTGTTAACTTGCTGGTTCAGCCACCATCTCACCCAGCTCCAAAGAGCTTGTTGCTTCCAGAAGCTCAAAAGACTTACACCCCGGAGAACGTTCTTCCAGACGTGGTTAACAGCCCTGCTGGGGGTGCAGGCGTGGTGTTGGTGCCGCCTGCAACCACCACCTTGGGACCACACAGTAATAAGGCAGAGCACCCCCGGCGTCGTGAGGAGACCCCAGGAGCCCTAGACTTCTCATCCAGTAGGACTTCGGAAAATCCTGTAAGAATGGATAGCCCGCCCCTCCCTGACAGCCCACCTTCTTGTCAGCAAACCGTACCCAGTCATCCCAGATACAGCGACCCAGGCCGTTTCTACCAACAGGTGACAAAAGATGCTGAGGACCCACATGGCCTGGAGCGAGCCCAGCAGGAGCCAGCACCACCTCCCCCACACGGGCCCAAAGCAGCACCTTCAGAGCTTTCAGAACCTTCAGACCCAGGAAGCCCTCCGGCACAAGGACAGCCACCTGCCGGTCCAGACCCAACTGACCCGAGTCAGCAGCCACCACGGTCCTCCAGCAGCTCAGGCCGGCCGGCTGTGACGTTGGACCCGCAGTGGCAGCAGCCACCACCCCCGGACCTAGCGTCCTACTACTACTACAGGTCTCCATATGACAGCTACCCATCCCAAGGCCCCCCATCGTGCCCGCCGGACCCTGGCACAGCCCCCCTCTATTACCAGGTAGGCCAAGTTCCGACGGTCGAACTCTTTGACCGGTGCTCAGCTTCTCCTGTGCTACTTGGCAGTGCTTGCTCGGTTGCAACCCACAGCCCTGCCGGGTGCAGGGCCCCGGCCCCTGCTGCTCTGCCCAGCGAGGCCATGCCGTGGCGGTCCACCCCACGCAGGAGCATGTCGAGTTGCCCAGAGGACTGACGTGGTTCCCCCACCACCTGTGGGACAGCCGCACCTGCTGGCTGCCCTGAGAGCTAGGGTTTGGAGCTGCGCGCTTTGGGAAAGGAGGGCAACTGCTTGGCGCTTCCGTGAGGTTTTGACGTCAAAACCCTATGGAGGAGCAACAGGAAAAGCCATCTTGTAAACCCCTCCTACAGAACGAAAGTATTTAGGGGGGAAGTTGGTTTGGAGTGTAGCCCAGAAGGAAACAGCTAAGGGGTGAAGTCCCATCAGCCTCTTGTCGGCACATGTGACCCCAGGCCCACTGTGTTCACAGAAGGTCCTTTTACCTCTTTCACGGCGCTGTAAGCTCGTGAGGGGCGTTTAAATTAGGTTCTATTTAACTGCATTCACTTAAAAAGGTGGGGTCCAAGTGGACATGTCTGATTACTTATTCTCTGCTCTTTGTCACCTCTAGTCAGGCCCAGCATCGCCTGAGGCAGCAGGGTTGTGCACTGCGGAGTTTAGGTGGGAGCAGGTGGCCGCACCGGAGGCCTTGTGTTCAGGAGAAGCCTGGGGTTAGGGCCGGGGGCTGAGAGGCCTGTGCCTGCAGTGGGCTCTGAGCAGCTGTGTATGGGGTCAGTCACCTCTGACTGCTAAGCCCTGTGAATTCTCGGTTCCTGAAGGGGCCACGTGGACTTCTAGTTCCAGAGCAGGAAGGGACGCCCTGTGGGGAGTTCAGGCCAGCTGGCAGATGGCATGGAGACTTCCACTTTGTCCCGCTGCTCCCTCCACACCTGGAAGTTCCAGCCAGGAGCCCCAGCACCTCTGCATTTTCTGAGTTGGCGTGGCTGCCAGAAGTCCACATTAGGTGATTTCTTGTCACTTGCCCAGTGGCTGCAGAGAGTATACGACAAAGCACTGATCCCAGCTGGTGCCTGGGTCACCTCTCCTGAGCTTCAGGCCACCATGTGGCCACTCCTTAGAGACAGCTGTGGTGACAGCCTCGAGGACTAAGTATTCTTTCTGAGGCTGCCCCTGGCTGCAGGCCCCTGAGGTGCTGTCCGGGTGTGGTACCTCCGCACTCGAGACCTCGGGAGGCAGAGCCCAGCGCAGCCCTAGAGAGAGCTACCTAGGTGCCTTGAGGTCGTCGGCTGAGTAGGGCCCGGACGGCTGTGCCCGCAAGGCCTGCTGGGCCTGTGGCTCTTGTCCTGTGGGCCTTCTGTGTGCATGAGGGCACCTGCCCTGGGGGGCTGGCCCTGCTGGTGTCTCATGTTCCACAAACCTGCCTTCCCACAGGACGTCTACAGCCTCTACAACCCCAGATACAGGCCTTACGACGGTGCCGCCTCCGCCGACAGCTACCGCTACTCCGAGCCTGAGCGGCCCAGCTCCCGGGCGAGTCACTGCTCGGACCGGCCGCCTGCCAGGTGATTGATGTGCTGGCTGCGGGAGTGGTTAGCAAAGGACTGTGCGTGTGAAGCGGTGAAAGGCCTGTTGAAGGTGTGGACGGGTGCCGGCTGCGTTTTAAGTTGAACTAAGCGCACTGCCACGTGGTCGTGGCCACGTACGGGGCCCCCGGCCCTTGTCCTATTGCTGAGGCATGCATGCGACTCTGGGGTTTGCTGACTGAATGTGCAGGGTCCTGGACCGCAGTCCCCACTACTGGTCACAGAGACTCCATGACCCTTAGCCAGGCAGTCTTGGGCCTGAAAGCCCATGTTCTCACCCCAGCACCACGTCCCGCCCCACAGGCGTCTGGTTCTGCTTCTCTCTTACGCCGACTGCCTCGGTGGTGTGATTGCAAACCAGGGGTTCTGACAGGGCCCTGGCCTCCTGTCCCCAGCTGAGCACAAACGTCCGCAGGTCAGCGTCCCGCTCCAGCGGGGGCTGGAGGCCTTGCAGGGGGGCTGTGAGGTTGCTCAGCTTTGTCCCCCCCCCCAGCGCCTTCACCTGTCCTCATGGGTGTCATGCTGGAGGAGCGCCGTCTCGGGTGTGGCTTTCGCTGTGCGGGTGTGTGGCTCCTCAAACTCAGAACAGGAGGTGTGGTCACTAGTGAACTCTGTGCCCCAACCCCGCCTTTCAAAATCATGGGCTCCTTAAGCTGGTTCTCTGGTGTCTGATAGCTCGTCTGGAGCCAAGGGCGGGCCTGTGATCCTTTGCCCTCTCAGCTGGCCTCTGGACATTGGTACGCACTGACCTCTGTGTAGCCCGATGTTGCAGCTGCTTTACGTGAGAAGTGTCCCAGGGTGTTGGTGGCTGTTTGACGTGAAGCATCTGAGTCACTGAGAGCCTGAGGGGCAAGGATGCCCTCGTGGGCCCACCTGCGGATTCATACAGTGCTCCTATCAGGTGGTCACACTGGCTCCGCTCCTAGGCGATGCCCCACCAGAGCCTGGGTTGGCTCCATAGGAGTGCATGTCCCCCTCCTCTGCGGCGTTCGCACCACTTTGTGAGCACTGGAGGGCGGCCTCCTGCTTCCTGCCCTGCTTTGGTTGGGGGTGTGTGTACATGTCCGTGTGTGTGTGTGTGTGCGTGTGCATGCGCGTGTGTTTTCACCAAAGGTGCAGCATTGGCTTGTCACATGCCGTAGGAACTGCCCGTGGCGGGCTTGGACCTTCAGGGTGTGTGGTGGACGCTCCCTGATGGCTGAAGGGTTGCTGGGGGCAGCAAGGACAGGGCATGCTCTTGGTGTCTTGCTGTCAGAGCATTTGGGGGTGCCCTCAGTCTGTGCATGGGTGTGGTGCTCCGTACTCCCCTCCCGGATCCGGGGCAGCCGGTAGTGTCCTATGGCTGAGCCGTGGGAGGGGTGCTGGACCTGAGGGCCTGGCAGTCACCCCGGAGCTGTGCTGGCCACGCCCCAGGCTCGGCTGAGTGTCACATGAGAAGAGCTAGTTTTTTTTTTTTGTTTTTTTTTTTATCTTTTCACATTTATAGAGAGAAATTATCTTTTTGTCTTCAGTGCATAGTTATTTCTATTTTACTTTTTGACAGATAGAGAGACAGAGACAGAGACAGTTAGAGAACCAAACTGTGGGAACTCCCCAGTTCAGCATGTGGGTCCTGCCTGGGCCGGAGCCGGGATTCGATCCTCG
>PVKE010013738.1:0-36076 GCA_004027555.1 Craseonycteris thonglongyai
CTCTTTACCTTTCCTATCAAGTTCATCATTTTGGCACTTACATTCTTCATACCCAATATCCCCAGCTGGTTCTTCTTCACAACTGCCTCATCCACACTCAGATTCCCAGTATTCCCCTGTGCATATTTACTATGCATGTGTAAATGCTGTTTGTCTTGTCTTTATCTGCTCCCTCTGGTGTTCAAATTGTGGTCTTTCTCTCTAGTTTACTTTTCTCATGGGTCTCCTTTTTCTCTGGTGACTCACTTTCCCTGGGGAAAGTCGGCCACCTTAGCTAGTCAAGTATATTTGGGAGGAGGGGCAGGAAGCCTTATCCCTAGACAACACATTCCAGCTAAGTTTAGGAAAAGGTGGCTAGGGTGCTCCGAAGGGCAAAGGTAGGATGAGATAACCTGGTTCAATCATCCCTTTCTGCTCATGCTCACTGGCCCTCAGGAATTCCCCTGCCTTTGTAGCTTGGGTGTTGTCTTTGTCCAGTGTCTGCCAACCAGCATTGTGACTGTCCCTTGGTATAGGGAGGTGTCATGGGGCAGACAGCTAACCTGCCCAGATGTTGTACCCATTCCAGGTAGATTGTGGACTGCATTGGCATTGCCTGAACACATGTGTCTGGTATGGGTTGTCCTCACAGGATAAGTCCTGGACAGGCAGTGAGACCAGAGTGATGAGGGTAGGAGTTGCTCCAGCCTGGTCCTTGGGTAGGCTGAGTAACAACTCCCATTCTGGAATGTGTGCCTCACTTCCCATCCCAGACCTCACTTGGCTTTGTCTTCCCATGGATTTCTCATGGGTTTTCATCTTAGGTTCTGGGCTCCATAAGTTAACTGTTTTTGTGGCATTTCCAAGATATGAGTTCATAGAATATAGCCAGCAGCCCATCATTATTAATGATCCTAGTAGGAAACACAAGCAAAATTTAAAAATAAAAATCATACAGTCCAGGTTTTCATGGGTGAAGAAAATGGATGCATGCAGACACTGCTGGTGGGAATACAAATTGTTATGCCCTTCCCAGAAGCCTGACATTCTGGCAAAATATTCCAAATGCTTGAAAAATTGCCTGGGTATTCCATGACAAGATGGTATGGTCAAAAGTTACATGTGGATTTTCTATTAACTTCTTAAACCCAGTGTTGTTCAAGAATCAAGTGTACTGACAATACTGAGTGTTGAAGATGCAAAGTACTAGAACTCTCCCTCATTGCTGGTGGGGATACAAAATGGTACAGCCACTCTGGAAGTTTGACAGTTCTATGAAACCATATGATTAGCAGTCCTGCTCCTGGGTATTCACCCTGGAGTAGTGAAAACTTGTGCTCACACAAAAAATCTCTATGCAAATGTTTGTAGCCACTACATTCATAATTGCCAAAAGCTGAAAACCACCAGTGTCCTCCCATTAATGAATGGATAACTAACTGTGGTCTATCTGTACATTGAAGTACTATTTAGTAACAAAAGGAACACACCATTAATACACAGAACAATCGGGATGAATCTCAAAAGGCGATGCTTAGTGAAAGGAGCCAATTACAAAAGATTACATACTGTATGGTTTCACTTACATGATAGTGTTAAAATGACAAAGTTATAGTGACAAAAAATACACTAGTTAGCAGGGACTGAGGGTGAGGGAGAGTTAGTTGGGCTACACCGTATGAGGGAGTGCTTCAGAGTGATGGGACTGTTGAGTATTTTGATTGTGGTGGTTATATGAATCTACACATGTTAAAATTCATAGACCTGGGGAAGCCGGGATGGCTCAGTGGGTTAGGTGCTCACTTTGCAGCCCCGGGGACCGAGGATCGAATCCCAGCACCGGCCTGTGCGGACCCATATGCTGAACTGGGGAGTGCCCCCGGTTCAGTTCTCACCAGGGCGAGACCCTGGCCCAGTTCCTGCCCAGTTCCGCCCTGCTCCCACTTGTGGAATGAAACTATGTGGAAAAACCGATGATGTACAACTATGGAGACTGTTCTGGGCCCTCCCCCTTCTCTCTGTCTCTGACTCTGTATCTCTCTCTCTCTGTCAAAAACAATAAATAGGGGAAGCCGGGATGGCTCAGTGGGTTAGGCGCTCACTTTGCAGCGCCGGGGACCGAGGATCAAATCCCGGCCCCGGCCCGTGCGGAACCATATGCTGAACTGGAAGCTCCCCTAGTTCAGTTCTCTCTGTGTCTCTGTATCTCTGTCTCTCTGTCAAAAATAAATAAAAAATATATATATATATTTAAAAAAAAAACAATAAATCTTAAAAAAATAAAAAATAAAAGAATTCATAGACCTATCTACCTCTTTAAAATGAGACAAGAGAAATTAAAAAATCTGTTCTGTACCAGTTACTCTGCATGTAGTCTCATTAAATCCTCACAAATGGCAAGACTGGTTTATTATCCTTACCTTACAGACAAGAAACTTGAAACTCTGAGATACTGATGAACTTGCCCAGAGTCACAGCCTAGTGAGTAGCAACCTGAAGTCCCCTACCTAGGCCCTCCCTGCACCTCAGCACTGTGATAGTTGAATGTGTATTACTAATTAGTCTTACGACATTGGAGACAGGCTTCCCTCTTTATTAGTGTTACTTACAAGTCTGGCTTCTGTGCATACCCTTGTTTAGCTGGATCTGCTCAGCTTCTAATCAAGTGAACTTCAGCAGGACCACTTGGGCACTGGTCTGCATACATGCCTTATATTTGGTGACCTCCTCTGAGGTGTGTAAAAATATTTAACAGAAATAATGCTAGACTGAGTACCAACTGTGTTCAACTTTGACTCCCCCCTAGATAATTCTACTCACTCCCAGGGTGTTGCTATCTGTCAGGAGAGCATTTTAAGCCCAGATAGTTTATCAACCTGAGCTTCCAAAAATGTCCTCAGATGTCTCCATCCCATAAGTACCATGCCCTAAAACTGAGCTCACCACTCTACTTAGCATCCCAACCAGTTCAGTTCCCACTGTATGTCAGACACCTGGGAGTCCTGGGGTCTTCTCTGAAAATCCCTTGTTCCTCACGACCCCCAGATCCAATCAACCTCCAACGTTAACTCCTAATGCCCTACCACCCACTTTCTCTCAGCCACCCTCTAGCACTCCTATCTGCCTCCTTCTAGGACTTATCCCTAACTCCCTCCAATGATTTTTATATATGTTGCAATCGTATTCTAGATATATTGGTTTAAAAACCATTTCACCTGTTTGTTGTGTTAATGCAGTAGCACTGTGTTTCTATTAGGTGGGCATACAAAGGGCATCAGACAAGCCTGATCATGCAGCCTTCCAGGCTGGGGTCCTGGCTGCCTCCCCTCAGCAGTAGGCAGTGGGCTGTGTGGCCTGTTTCTGTCTCAAGTCAAGCTGGGCCTGTGCTCTGGGTCCTTTCCTCTGTTCTCTCTTCAGTCAGGGTTCCAAAGGAGGAAAAGAAAATTTAAGACAGTGGTGAAATTGCTCCACATAGACCACATTTTCTTATTAATGTCTTAGCATATTCTTAAATTTGCCAGAACTTATGGTTTCTAAAACACATTATCACATTCAAGTCTCCCCATCCGCCCACTCCAATCTGGGGACCAGCAAGCCATCTATTGCATCTAAGGTCTTAGGCAAGTAAAGTATTCTTAGAGAAGCACAAAGAGGAAGCAGGAAACTTGGCAGCAGCTCCCATCTTCCTATGTACTTGCTGCCAGACACCAGTCTTGGCAGGTGTGGAAAAATCAAAACACACTCTCATACAGCAGGAATTTATTCATCCCTGTTTCACCGACAAGGTGAAGGACAGCAATTAGGTTCTTGGGTACATGGTGGTGAGCAGCATGGGGTGGCCACAGTTGTCCCCAGGCAGGTGGATCTCAATATCTTCATAGACTTAAGAATGATGGAGGGCCTCAAAGACTTTTGCTTCATGTGGGTTATATCAATTTTTACTACATAAGAAATTAAAGAAAAATTTAAAGTATTTTCTATTAACCCCTCAAGCCCCGACTTAACATTTGGGGACTTAGCCCTCAAGCCCCGACTTAACATTTGGTGACTTAACCCTCAAGTCCCGACTTAACATGTGGGGGTTTAACTCCTCAGGCCGCATTTAAATTTGTCTCAAATACATGGTGTGACTTCATTTAAATGTGATATCTCAAAAAGTATATCACCCACATTTGCAAAATTTTGATGAATGAGGCAAGTGGATGTAAGCTGAACGTCGAAATGCTGCTAGAAGAGAAAATAGGGTCTGTACATGGTACACAAAATGCTGCTGGGAGAGAAAATAGGGTACGTACACGTGTATGTCGAAATGCTGCTGGGAGAGAAAACAGGGTCAGTACACGTGTACATCAAAAGGGCTTGAGGGGTTAATTTGTTTCAAAGGAACAAAAAAGGCCCATTATATAGTAATATAAATAGCATATTCTTATTAAAAATTATTTTCCAAAGCAAAACCAATTTGTAAGAAAGTAGGATTGCTTTACATTTTTTGCAAGTGCCTTTTAAGTCTGGCTTAATAGAAGCTGGATTCTCCTATCTGCAGTAGGCTGTTGCAATTATTGCATATCACAGGCCTCTGGAAAACTTGGCTGTGCACACCATATACCTTTCTCCAAAATTTTACTTTAAAGCTGAGGTTTCAAGTTAGTATGTCTTCCCCTTCTAGAAGACTCATCATCAAGGTGGAATAAGTAATTATCCACAATCTTCAAGCATTCACCCCTACTGAACCTACTAAGCCAAAATTAACAGAAAAATATTTTAATGATAGTTTTGTAGCACACACACACACACACACACAAATTAAACTGAGACAGGTAAAGAGGAATGTGAGGAAATCTACAAACCATAAATTATATCGCTTTAAATTCTGACAAACTAGATGCTGAGAATTAATAGGTATCCTAGCAGCAGATTTCCATTTCTCTTCTCAAAGGCACAATCTGGGCAACAAATCCCACAGATCTTTCTTGGGCTCCAGTCCTCTGACTTGTCATGTAACAAGCACTACTGTAGAGGAAAGCAGCCATCCCAGCAAGTGCAAATATGAGTCTGTTAGCCTGGGGCTCACTTCAGCTGCTCCTCAGGCCCCTTCAGGCTGGATTTCTGATTTCTTCTTTCTTTCTGACCCTGAATTCGGAAAAGCTTCTTTCTCAGGTCCTTCTGTTGCTTCAGTTTCTCCTCTTCCTCCTTCTTCTTCAGTCTGAAGTGTTCTTTATTGTGCAGGTGCCGCTGCTCCTTTGCCATCTTCATCTTCTGACGGTGCACTGTGCTCAAAGCATCCAGCAGTGCAAGAACCTGATGAGGATAAACCTGTGAGCACTGGAACACTCTTACAGCTATGGCATACCTTCCTTCTATGTCTCAGGGGGCCTTAACTCCTCAGCTGTGTCAAAAGCTGAATCAATTCATGATCCAAATGCATTAGGAAATAAACCATAATTTGCAAGGAGATATTATGTAGGAGCCCATTTACTTAGCAAAATACTTAAATAGCCTTCAGTACAAAACTACCCTTGGTAATCACTCTTGAATACAATGTACAATTAATTAAGATAGAGTGATTCGCCAACTCTGGGCCTATTATTACCCATTAAATGCATGAGGCAGTGAATAAATAAACAAAAGAAGGGAAGTGGACTCCAGCCTTTCCTCTAACTCCAGGTTCTAGTGCCTTGAATAAGTCTGGACCTTACCCTTTGCTGATGAAAAATGAGAATGTAGTAGAAATACCAAAGGTACTACCGAAAGCACTATTTTCACATTTAAAGGCAACATTCAGGAAGCCGTCACTGATAGTACCTTCCTTTCATGAGGTTCCCGTATGACAGCTGGTCTTAGCCTGTCCTTCGGCATTTTGCCTGTCTTTGCTTGGGTCTTGGGCTTGTTCTTAAAGGGCAGGGCCTTCTGCAAGGCTTTCGGAATGTGCAGTGAATTAAAATGTTTCTTTTGTCTCACTATTGGCTGAAAAAAATAAAACAAGAGGGTGACATACTTAAATTATGATCTATGTGCATTTAAAATTCATGAAATCTTAAAAGATTGACTTTTCACAAGATCAGTAACACCAGAATCTGCTGACTATCAGAAATAAGGATTCAATCATTCATCAAACATAGATTGCCTTAAGAAACATTCATAGCTCTAGGCAAAACAGAGAAATATATAAAATATAGTTATTAATACAATTCTCCCAAGACTTCAACTGTGTCCATTTCTATACTATAGACTATGGAAGTCTCAACAGAGCAGAAGAACATATTCCAAATTTCTTTTAATGGAAAATTCAGGTCTTTTAGCTGCAGGGCACTGACATGGATTTTTTTAGCCTAACAAGAATAATCTAGCTGTTCACCTTGACTATCAACCTCTCTGGTTTTAAGGACATAGTTCTTCCCCAGATAAGCACCAAGGTGTTCCCATCCCTGATTCTTATTGAGAACTTTAACTTTATCCTGTTGTTAATGGAAGGCAAGCTGAGAAAAATGAGATTTAAATGACTGAAGGTGAAGTACTCTCTACCTTCAATATTTTTTTTAAAGATTATTTTTATTGTTTTTGACAGAGAGAGAGAGAAGGGGGAGGGCCCAGAGCTGTCTCCATAGCTGCACGTCATCAGTCCTCTACATATGTAGTTTCATTCCACAGGTGGGTGTGGGGCTGTGCAGGCCTCGTCCCGGTGAGAACCAAACTGGGGGCCTCCCACATGGGAAGCACACCCCAGTTCAGCATATGGGTCTGCATAGGCTGGGGCCGGGACTTGATCCTCAGACCCTGGGGCTGCAATGTGAGCGCTCAACCTGCTGAGCCATCCTGGAATCCCCTCTACATTCCATTTTTAAGAAAATTTGAATTCTATGCTTAAGTTAAGATGACCAAAATTCTTAACTGCCCCATAAATAGTTAATACATTCAAAGTTTTGCACTAGGCCTTTACTAAGGTTGACGTCAACTATATAAAGAATATTTCTGTCATGTCTTTAAATTTATTATTAAAGACATCATCCATAATAATATTCAAAATTCTGTTGTAGGAACCTAAATTGCTTTAGAATGAAAGAAATCCAAGAAATTACTTCTCAAAAAAGAGTAAGCACCACAAACTGGACAAGAGGTACCACGTCCTAAAGGGTATTTTAGTAGAAATTCATGTAACACATTTCAAAATTTTACTATTAACTACTTGGTAGAAAATGTAATGCCTGGGAAACTTGTCTCAAGAGAATGACAGACTGATATTCTGAAGTGCTGTCTTATTACAAAATAATTAAATATCCCACATTAAAACAAATCTTTTCAAATGCATTGTTAACCTGTGAAGAAAATAATAAAAGTTCTCACAGAGCAAAATCTAAATTGAAAATGAGAGTCCAGGCAGGCACTAAGAACTTAAAATAACACTGATGAGGCCAACTACAGGCAAGAATATGGAACCTGAACTCTGATCATGTTAGTGGGGTCTAATCTGCTATGATTTCAGAATACTTAAGTATACTTAAGTTGAACACATGCATACCCTGTAATCCAGCAATCCCACCAATCCTTGGGAATCTAGTCTATGCTATAGAAATGTGTGCATACACACACCAAACAAATCGCATTTATGTGCTCATGGCAGCATTGTAATGGCCAAATATTAGAATTGAAGTCTATCAACAGATAAACTGACATTGTCATGTAATAGACTTCTACTCAACAGCAGCAAGAAATGAATGCTTGCTCTATACAAAAATATGGATAAATCTCATAATACTGAATGAAAGAAGCCAGGCAAAGTATATGTTATATTTTATAAAAACTCAAAGACAGGCTGGATTGATTTACATGTCAGGAGTCAGGATAGTGGCTATGTGTGAAGAGGCACGTGGGGCAGTAACTGGGAGAGGTCATATGGGGGCTTCCGTTGTGCTGGTTAATTCTGTTGCTTTATCCAAGTGATAGCAATTTGGGTGTATTAAAATTCACTGAGCGGGACATTTCTCATTTGTGTACATTTATGTATGTTAACACTTCAATAAAAATGTTTATTAAAGCTTTCCCCCAAATCTAAATTGCCTCAATAAGAATTAGGATATTGTTTTTAAAAGTTATATATACATATGGTGGGAAAAAATAGTTCAAAAGAATATGCAATGAAAACTTTTAAGTCTCCTTTCCAAGTATTCTATGAATATACAACATGTTTATTTAAATCTCATGTTAGACTTTCTACTTGAAAATTCAAAGCACAGAAAATATTACATGCAAAGCATCAGGATGACCCCTCTGAAGCACACATGTACCTTATACAGAGAATCCTTGCTGGGCTTCAGTCTGACACCATGGGCAAGCCGGAGCTGACCAGTTGTCCTCATTCCTGACCAGGTGTCTTTCTCACCAACTGGTTTCAATAAAGATGTTACTGGGTTATAAAAGGCTGGAATGGAGACAGGATACCAAGTTCTCATGAAGACAATATCTGGAAAAAGAGAAAATTTACTTTAGTATTTTCAAAAAAAGATTCATACCTATCTGTCAAAACAAAAGAACATCCACCTCAAACTTCTCTAGCTGGTTGCACAGTACTTGAAGACAGATTTCACCAAATTAAATACTCTTGAATAGCACAGAACTTGTACTGGGCATGAACAACATGGCTCCAGAGGCTGCTTGACATGGCATTATGCACAGGATGCTCCCATTGGGGAGCTGGGACTGACTTCAGCTTTCCAGTGACTTGAACACAACTTCCAATCCACATGCTGAGTGAATGGGAACATTATGCTATGAACACACCGAACAGGACACTTACCACTCATCAGCAACTTATCCTCAAAACTGGCTCGAAAAGCTCCTTCTGGAGTCCGGAGTGCTTTCTTGATCTGTCCCCTTATTCCACTGACAGTTCGAATTACAGCACCTTCAAATTTGGCCACTTCTAAGGCAGAATTAAACATTCCCTACAGGCATATGTATATAAAAGATATATACACACAAAATCAGTTCATAAAGTTTAGTTCTTAAAGACAAATTTGGTTATAAATATAAAACAACTTACTGAAGGATGATAATGGTGATAAGGAAAATGTATGAACCCCCCTCCCCCACGCCCAAGTGGAACTACTAGGTAAATACAACTTTTATTCTCCTCAAAATAACATTAATCAAGGCTCTGCTGTGGGCTCATTAGCATGCTCATCATCATTGGTATCTTTGTAGAAGAGAAGATCAGAAAGATATTAGATTGAGCTAGCTTAGATAGCCCTTGCTACCATTGCACAGGCTGGACTGCAACTCATATTCTATTATTAGATGCACACATTCAGAATAATAAAAAGAGCCAGATAAATGCTAGTTATAAGAGCATTTTATGATCATCTTAACTCTGTGTTCATGCACATATCCCCACTATTGAAATTTTCTATAAATATTGCTCAAATCACCCTCCTATGTTATACTGCACATGTCAATACTTGACAACAAGTATTTTGAGAACTGAACTATTTTTTTTTTACTGATCTGTTTGATAAATCTGTGATTTTCCCCTCTTTCTTAACACAATCCAAAACCAAAATCCAGTAAATGAGATTATACACTTCACTATTTGGTCTATGATAATCTCACAAGGAAGTTATAAATAATAGCCTCAATTAATATATATCTCTATTTTACTTCACCGTAAGATTTCCAAGCATGTTTTAAGTAACACAGAGACCAATATAAAGAAATTAAAAAAAAAAAAATCTCAAAGACCAAGTCTACAAAAGATTTCAAATACTTTTCTGAAAACATTAGACCTTCATTTTGGTATTTCATTCTTCCTTTAACAATATGTACATTTATAAATATGTGAATACACAGATATCCAGACCTTAATGAATGAAGTGTTCTTGAAAATTTTATATGGAAAGCCAGTTAGCTTTAATTTCTTCACAATTTTTATGGATTTATCCAGATCAAGGACAACTCCTGTGGCAGCTATCCGGAAGTCGGGCTAAAAAGGAAACCCCCAAAATCTGAATACAGGAATAATATCAGTAGGAGAAAAACTATAATTCTTGGTTATAAACAAATTACTAAAGTACATTTCACTTACAATAAGCTAAGAAAGAGCAAGAAAGAATATCTGGACATGCAAAACAGTATTTTAACAAAAGCAATCTGAAACTGCAATACACATAAGCCAAACTAATGATGATGTCTTCAGTATTTTCCTGAGGAAATCACAACAGTGACCTATTCTGAATGAAAAGGAATATGAAAATTTGGTTATAATGTTTAAGAAATTTAATTTTAGACTCCACAGAGTAAATTCCATCTGCCCATTATTCTGTTTCTTTTCTATTAAAATAGGGCCAATAAAACCTGCTCTGATTGGTCAAATGAAAACTGTGCAAATACAAGGGCTGTCTGGAAAAAAATCCAGTTACAAATGCCCCTATTTTTTATATTATTACATGGCTGGATACTTTTCAGAGCCCTTGTATACTTTGCTAAACCAACATTACAGGGGGTAGGCGCATGTCTAGCTGGTATTGCTATATCCCCAGAGTCTGGTATAGTAGTTAGCATATGGGGAGCTGTGCTTAAGTACTTTTAGAAAAATAAGTTCTAAAAGTAGTACTTAAAAATATTAAATTTTTATTATTACAATTCTTTTTCTACCTCCCTTTCTCTGTTCTCACAACCTATTTAAAAAGGTATAGGAAAATTAAAAGCAAAGAGAAATTAACTACCTACACTAAAAGTGAGTAATTTTCAACTTGGTTTCATGTACATATTCCATAGTTAAGATATATTTCTCAAATTCAAGCTGTAAAATAAATACATCCAAGATATTTACCATTATGCTGCTGATAGACTGAATTGCCAAGAACCCAGTGCCCTGTGGAGTGACAGGACCTTAAATAAAACAGACAAAAATATATAATGAACCACAAAATATGTAATTTGTTTTACATACATGCTCTAATACAAACAAATAAATAAATAAATAAATGTAAAAATCCTATAAATTGGAAACTCATGAAAGGAAAAAAGACTATAAATGATAAAGCCTAACAGGCTTAAATTAACCTGAAAGCAAATTATTCTAGTCATATTTTACCCCAAAAGGTTGCTCCACAGTGCATGTGCTGTGGGGTGTATTTCAGAAGCCTTTGTCTTCCATTATGGTCTTCAATATAATACAGTGGGACAGTCTGAAACCTCCTCCACCCTATAGAAAAAATGACTGGATCTCGGGACTTGAGGATTTTCTTATACCAACGATGTTTCTTCAGACGTATCTGAGGGGAGAGAAGATTTCAGTAAGATTATTGGAAGTATGTCCAAAAAGCCTCAACTGTTAAGTATGTGGGGAAAGGCACCTACCTGTACATATCCAACATTGCCCTCACTATTGCCTAAACCACCCAAAATAACTGGGTAGTGGGGGTCAAAGTTAAGCACGAATTCACAGGGCACATTCTCTATCTCAATTCGAACATACATCCCAGGTCGAAAACCCTCATATTGAACTCTGGCTTCATCATCTTGATCTTCAAATTCTGCCCGGTTAAGCTATATGTGAGGGGAGAAAAATAAAAACCCTATAATGTGGTTATCTTTCATAAATATAAAACTAACATTAAAAAATGAACAATTTCTAAATAAAGGACCTATAAACAGAATTATTTAGGCTTTATCCTAATTAAAAATAACATACATTTTCTTTTTATAAAAGGTTTTTTCAGGATATGCCCCAACAATTTCCTTCTCTGTTGCTTCAAGGTAGCCAATATGAACCCTGAAAGGAAAACTTAATGCTGGTCAGCAAACACCCTGAACTTCCCCAGTCCACACTTTCTTTCCCACTTTCCAAGCAATTATTTCACACTTTTTCTTCTTTCTTCAAGCATCCAATATCCACCCCCTCATCTTCGCCCTTAGCTGTTGACAGTTTCCTAATTCATTCAGAAACTAAACAATCTAAAAGAATTTCCATGGCCAACCCCTCTAACAGAGTTTACACCCATATCCAGCCTTTTATTATAGCTCTACACTGTTCAATAAGGCAGCTATATATAACTTTTTAAATTGAAATTAAATTAAAAAAATAAAATTCGGTTCCTTAGTCACACTAGCCACATTTCAAGTGGTCAGTATCAACATGTGGCCTAGTGGCTATAATAGATTATGTATCAATGCCTCTATTTAATGTCAATCTTCACTTGCACACTAGATACTATCCTTTATTCCAACATATCTTGCCTGTTATTCCTCTCATCTTAAAACCTTTTGACTCTACTTCCTCCAATTAGTCCTTCATTTCTTTGTTTCTCTCTGAAGAAAAAATATCACAGAAGTTTTCTATAGAAGCAGTCTCTAGTTCCTCTGCTACCATTCTCTTAAAACTCCTTACAACTGGTCTTTAACCCACATGCCATAAAAAGGTTTGCCAAAGTCATTTAATGGCTTCCACATTCCTAATCCAGTGATCGAGTCTATCTTAATTGTAGTTAATAAGATTTAAGTAAGTGGGATTTAAAACAATCACTTCCTTCTATAGTGGCCGCCAGCATCCCACATATGCTCTTAGATTTCTTCTGTCTCCTGAGCACTAGTCTCTCCTCACTGCTGCTTCTTCCTCTTTGCCCAACTTCTTACAATGCAATGCCCCATGTCAGTCCTGCCCCTCCCCTCTCCTGTCTCTATGCTCACTTCCCAGGTCATCCCATCCACATCATGGCGTTAAGTAGCATCTAGATGCTCAGAATTAATTGCACAACCAAGTCCTTGGCCCCAACCTTTCTCCAGAATTCCTCACTGACTACTTGACACTCCACTTGTCTGAAAGGTAACTCAAACCTAACAGATTCAACCTCATCTTACTGGAAAAACTGATACCAACTAGAAGCTTTTCTTTCTACTTATGATACCCAAGTTTTTCCAGTAAGTCATCCTTATTTTCTCTCATATACCCCATATTCTATCAATCAGGAAATCCTATTGATCTGTTTTTCAAATAGAATACTCCCCAAATTTGACTCTTTCACCTCCACTGCCATAAACCTCCCCACCTCTACTATAAGTTCCCTTAATTTTACTGAGCTCTTGTCAGGGCAAGCCTCTCAAAGCTAATTAGGTCATATACAACTTTCCTCTGTTCAAATGGGCTTCCATTTCATTCAATAGTAAAAAAAAGTCAAAGTCCTTTATAATGGCCTACAAGGTTCTAGATGATTTTTAATTGTAAATGCCTGAAGCAAAGACTTCAGAACTAGCTTTACACTTCTTAGTCACTTCTGTCAAAGGTCAGTACAGATTTGGAACCATTTTGCTAATGACTCACCAGAAGCTGCTTTCTTGACAAGATAAGGGCCTAGGTTGAGCAAGTCTGTTGACCACATTTTCACAAATCATATACTTAACTTTCATAAGGCATATCAAGGTATGTTTTAGCTACAGAAATTTCTGGTGCCCCACTTGTCACAGCACAACTCAAAACACTAACCATTAACTGCATACACATTTTTGTGTGTCTTTCAAAGTGAGTTTATAAACCAGCTCAGCATCCCAGTCAAGAGGGTTAGAGTATCTCCCTTTCAGCATTCCACATGTTCCCCTTTTCTCTACATCTGACCTTGACTTGAAATATTCCCTGAATTCTGACCAATATGAATTTTTCAGAAAACCTTTCCTGGAAAACACTAATGTGTATATAAGCCACACAGACCAAGGATCACTTACTCATTCAATGATTTAATTATGATTCCAGGGAGCAGTCATCAAAATATTAAGGCACTGCTGGCATTTAAATGAACATACCATCTCAAATCACTACACTGTAAGATTCTGTCTCCTCAGCACTTAATGCTTGGGACAAAACAGGCTCTTTCTGATGAATTTCTGACTGAAGAAACAAATAGATGACAGCATGACTAAACACACTTACGTGCATCTTGACTAAGGGTCCACATGAGAGGCATAGAGGCAGATCAGGGAGTACAGACCTAAAGAAAGTTAAGTGTGCACACCACTATATTATAGCCTTGAAATAAGGCTCATAGGATCCAAATTTTCTTACCTGTGCTTGTTTCTGCATTTCTCCTTTCAGAGCATCAAAGTATGTACTTTCTCCATCATCATACTCTGCATCAAATATCTCCTTCAGTTTTCTCTTCTTATCTAAATGCTTTTTCTTGGCACTTTCCTCTGGGTTAATTTCCTCCTCAATTTCGTTCTCTACATCGTCAATCTTAAATTTCCAGAAGAGAACATTTTGTAAAAGTTTGTGAATATCTTTTCTTTAAAGTTAAAGCAGATTTCAAAAGTTCCACTGAGCTGCAAATACCTTAGTTATGATCATCATGAAAACAAAACAAAAAACAGTCTTCAGCTCTAAATAATATGCATTGGTCGCTACAAGAGACATTTAGACACCTACATTACAATTAACTGCCATTCCTTAATCTGTCTGAGAAGGCCAAATGTGAATAAATGTAACAGCAAGCATCCCCAACCCAGATGCTCCCAAACCCTGTTCTAAAGAAATCTTAGGGAGAACAGGAAATTAGTTTTTCCAAGTATCACTTAAATTTAAGAGTAGAATGATGGCAAAAGAATGTGCAGAGGAAGACAGTGACTCAGGAGCTAAAACTTTCAATGAGTGAAAAATCATAAAATCATAACAGCAAGAAGATGGGATCGCCGGGATAGCTCAGCAGGTTGATTGCTTTTGCCTTGCAACTGCAAGGTCTGGGGATTAAATCCTGGCCCCGGCTCATGAAAACCAATATACTGAACTGTCGCGTAACTGGTAACTGCTGGGTTGGCGGTGAAGGTTTCTTGACTCCCGTGTGGGAGGCCCCCAGTTCGGTCCTGCCCTGCATAGCCCTACATCCATCTATGTGGAATAAAACTATGCCACAACTAATGATGTACAACTTTGGTGATTGCTCTGCGTCCTGCCCTTCTCTCTCTCTCACATACACACCTTCTCTCAAACAATTTAAAATAATAATAATAATAATGAAGAAGAGGTAACAGGTATTAATAACCCAAAAGATCAAGAATAACAAACCAACAACCTTTGATCTGTCCCCACCCTCCATGATCTAAGAAGGACTCCATCTAGTCTAGAATCTACAGATAACAAGATTCACATTTCTCAAAACAGATCTCTCAGAATATACGGACTACAGATTAAGGACCAGTGACTGGCAGCAGGCCATGGCAAAATCATACCTGAGTATCTGGGCCTGATTTTCCCTTGTGCATATCCCCTGTTTCCAGGTCTTCAAAGTCACCATAGAGCTCCTCTGCAAAAAGAACATCCAAAAACTCCTCTGTGAGTAGGATCTGCATGTGACATGAGTACCAACCAGCAGTAGGGTGCATTCTCCATCCCAAACTTTATTTTCACTGGTCCTATTGCTACATACCCCAGAAGAATCCTGCATTACACAGATTTCTTTTTTTTGTTAAATTGTATTTCATCATCTGTTCAGGTTAACTAAACAACCCCAGTCCCCATTTCCATACTTTATTGCGACATCCAAGAGCCAAGAAGTATTTTCCCAGTATAGGTAACAGACATGCACACAAAGGTGGCATGCATGGCCCTGCAGGGGAGACCCTAATACCAGTAGTTCAAAGAGTAACTTGAAAAGTCACTTAGAGACAATAAGATGAATACAACATAACCATGTAGACATACCTAGGGAAAATATTAGATTACATAAAGTATATCATTTAGAATCAAAGTAGTACCTAAAACAGTGCTGAACCCACATGAAGAGCTTGCTGATTCATTCATTCATTCATTCATTCATTCATTCATTCCTACAGCTCCAATTTAGTTATAGGTCTTATCCTTAACAGAAACAGATATAAGTTAAAACTACCTTGGGAGGCAACTTTAGAAGGGTATTAAAATATTTTCATATAAGAAAGTAACAAAGAACCAAAAAGTCAAAGTACATATAAAAGATGGGAAGATTCCATTGTAATAAAAACAAAAAGGGATAGCATACTTGGGAATAAATATAAAACATGCTGGATGTTTATTGGAAAAGTTGCAAAAACTTTAACAATATGCTACCAAAAGAAAAATGAACAGTAGCTAACACTTCTAAGTGCTTTACATATCAAGCACTGCTCTTAAGCACTTCACATGCCTTAACTATATTTTTCAACATGAACCAGCAAAAAAGATATTAACATTTTCCACTGAACAAATAAAGATTTCCATGTGTTTAGAAAAGACTCAATGTCATTAAGATGCCAATTCTCCCTTTAATGAAGTTACAATAAAAATAACCACCAAGGATTTCTGATCTGCAAAAGATGGTATATACATATTTCCTTTGTTCCTACCAACTATGTATAAATATTAACTCCAGAAATAACACAAGAGCACAAGAGACAACCAAAGATGAACTCTGAAAGATGGAAAGAAAAAGATGGGTTGGCAAGGGTCCCAAGGACTACAGAAATGACATAGTGGCCAGTGTCTCACTACACCATAACCCACAGAAAGGTGACTCAGGGTTAGTATTACCAACCTGGAACCTATCAATAGAAGACAGCTCAGATAAGCTCATTCTTTCTCCCAGATCAAACCAGATCTCACCAGTAACACCAGGTACTCATACACTGTGCAACACTGGCAAAAGGCTTAGATCAGGAGCTCTATGACAACAGGTGATGAGGAACAGTGCTCATCTTCCTCATCATGAAGAACCTGACTCTCCTTTCCTTCACCAAGATAGACTAGGTGACCAAGCATTACCAGCAAAGAAGGATTCCACCAGGCATGAAACTCTCATGCACCTAAAACAATGTGTATCCAGGCAGGATCAGCGAAGGATATGCCCCATAACAAGGAAACTGGCTCCATAAGCCAACACATCCTTCTCTCACCTAGCCACATCAGATAGCTCAGCCAGAGAAAGCTCCTCCGTTCCCTCAGGAGACAAAAAAGCAGGGACTAGTGGTATAACAAATGAAGCAGATCAAAATAACACTGCAAAGATTCTGAAATGAAATTGTCCTTAGAATCATAGCCCACAAAGTAGATCAGGACCTGCATATACCCTAAATAGAATGACGGTCAGCTAAAATTTTAAAAATTCCTCACACCTATTAGAATGGCTATAATCAGTAAGATAAGGAATAACAAGTGCTGGAGAGAGTATGGAGAAAAAGGAACCCCCATACACTGCTGGTGGGAATGTAAATTGGTACAACCACTATGGAAGGCAGTATGGAGATTCCTCAAAAAATTAGGAATGGAATTGCCATACGACCCAGCAATCCCTCTTCTGGGTATCTACCCAAAAAACCTGAAAACCTTAATTCGCAATGTGCCCCAATGTTCATCATAGCACTATTCAGGTGGCCAAGTTGTGGAAACAACCAGTGTTCTTTGGTAGATGACTAGATAAAGAAGTTGTTCTGCATTTACACATTGGAATACTACTCAGCGATAAGAAAAGATGAAATACAGCAATTTGTGACAACACGAAAGAACCTTAAAACCATCTCATTAAGCAAAATAAGCCAGACTGAAAGAATCATGAAACATGAGGGGAAGCCAGGATGGCTCAGTGGGTTAAGCGCTTACTTTGTAGCCCTGAGGATCAAGGATCGAATCCCAGCCCCGGCCTGTGCGGACCCATATGCTGAACTGGGGACTGCCCCCAGTTTGGTTCTCACTGGGGTAAGACCCTGACCCAGTTCCTGCCCTGTGCAGCCCCACGCCCACCTGTGGAATGAAACTATGTGGAAAAACCAACAATGTGCAACTATGGAGACTACTGTTCTGAGCCTTCCCCGCTCTCTCTGTCAAAAACAATAAAAATAAATCTTTAAAAAC
Organism: Craseonycteris thonglongyai; assembly: GCA_004027555.1. Lineage (NCBI taxonomy): Eukaryota > Metazoa > Chordata > Mammalia > Chiroptera > Craseonycteridae > Craseonycteris > Craseonycteris thonglongyai. Next base: position 17,819 of record PVKE010013738.1, read on the forward strand.
AAACAAACATATGAGCTCACTTATAGGTGGAATATAAAATGGAAAGTAACAAAACCCAAAAACTCATGGACACAGTCAATAGTTTAGTGGTTACCTAAGGGGGGTGGGGAGGGAAGGGCTATCAAATATATGGTGACAGAAAGCTGATTCTGGGTGGCAAAGCACATAATGCAATGCATAAACAATGTAATGTAGAATTGTACACTTGGAAACAATGTAACTGTTGCCAACCAATTTAACACACACACACACACAAATAATAATTACATATGAGTAGGGTTGAGAGTGTCCTAACATAATAAACAAAATGTGTAGGACACAACAAAAAAATGACTTGTCATATGTATGCAGAACCAGTAAAACTGTAGTAATTTGAATGTGAAAGGACAACTGACTGATAACAACACAGAAATGAATTAGCTCTTGGGACTATCTGGCTAGTATATTAAGCAGTTATTATAAAAACACTTCAGCAAGTAACTACAAATCTTGTGGCAACAACCAAAAATTTGAAAATCTTAGGAAAAAAACTGATGAACCAGATGGAAATCACAGAACTGAAAAATACAACAACAGAAAACAAAACCAAAGCAAAACAAACAAACAAAACAAAAACAACTAGATGGGCTCAATAATAAGAGTAGACAGAGGACAGAATCAGAGAACTTGAGACCAGATCAGTAGAACTTGCCTAGTCTAAACAACTTGCGGAAAAAGCCTAAAAACAATGAACAGAGCCTCAAGGATCAGTGGCACAGAAACAAAAGATCCAACACTTACAAGGAGACTGAGGTAGAAAGAAATGACTCAAGATCCCCAAATTTGGTCAAAAACAGAAAGACTCAAGAGGCTAAACAAATCTCAGAGTAAATCCAATAAAATTCATACCAACCAAACTACTAAAGATTAAAACAAAGAAAAAAATTCTTAAAAGAAACTTAAGATTACTTGTAGGGGCACACCAATTAAAATAATAGCATATTTCTCCTCTAAAATCAGAGGCCAGAAGGAAATGGCATATTTTTCAAGTGATGAATGAAAAGAACTGTTATCTATAAATACTACATCTGGTGAGACTATCCTTCAGAAATAAAGGGGGAGATAAAAATCATTCTCAGACAAAGGAAAACTATAGGAATTTGTCATTAGCATAACTACCCATAAAAATGGCTAAAAAAAATTCTTTTTTAAAAATTTTTATTGTTTTTGACAGAGAGAGAAAGAGTGAGTGAGAGAGAGAGAGAAAACTGAACTGGGGGCACTCCCCAGTTCAGCACATGGGTCTGCACGGGCCAGGGCCGGGATTCGATCCTGGGTCCTCGGCGCTGCAAAGTGAGCGCTTAACCCACTGAGACATCCCAGCTTCCCCTAAAGAAAATTCTTAATCAGAAAGGAGGTTTAAAAAATCTGGGACTGTCAGAAAAAAAATAAATAAAAAGACCAGCAATATGGATACATACACTATTCTTCTTATGAGTTTTTAAAATCATATTTGATGATTAAAAAAAATTAGGATGCCTGGATAGTTCAGCAAGTTAAGCACTTGTATTGTAACCATGGGGTCCAGGGATTGAATCCCAGCCCGGGACCATGCAAATCCATTAAGATGAACTTAAGAGCAACTGAACCACCAAGCCCTGGTGGCGAAGGTTCTCGCCTCCCATGAAGGAGGCCCCCAGTTCAGTTCCCACCCTGTGCAGACCCACATCCACCTGTGTGGAATGAAACTATGTCACAGTTAATGATGTACAACTATGGAGACTTCTCTGGGCCCTCCCCTATTTTCTCTCTTTCTTACCTTCTCTCAAAACAGTAAAATAAATCTTAAAAAAATGTATCACTGTCTAATACTCGAGACAGTGATATTTAAAAGTAGGGAAGGTAAAGGGACCTACATGAAAGAAAGGTTTTCACCTGTTACTCAAAGTGGTAAAATGTTGGTGCCAGTAGGCTATTATATTACAGCATAAATATTGCAATAGCCAAACACTACAAAAAACATACAAGATTACATGCAGAAACACTGTATACTAATCAATGTAAATGGTATAAATACACCAAAAGATACTGACAGAGAGGATAAAAACACAAAACTCTACTATATGCTATTTATAAGAAACTCACTTCAAATTTAATGACCTAAGAAGATTGAAAGTCAAAGGATGTAGAAAGATAGACCCTGCAAACTCATCTTTAAAAACAGCAAAAGTGCTATATTAATATCTCATAAAATAACTTCAGAGCAAAGAAAATTGTCAGTGCCAAAGGGGACTTAAACAAATTGTAAATTCCACCTGTTGCCCTGACATCTTTGAGCTGTACAGGGTCCCAAAGGCTTAGGTATAAGTAGGTCTGTCAGACATAGCCCAACCCTATGAAAAAAGAACCCCCCCACCCCCACCCCAACTAGTTCTTTTATCAGTTGGACCAGCTGCACTCACCTAAGTACTCAGCTTCGCAGGTTTTACTTATTATCTTCTCCGCCAGCCCATAAATTTATTCAAAAAAACTAATTACATCTTCCCAAAGGAACCAATGGTCATCCCATGATCTTGTAAGTGCAAAGCCTGCCTCCCAAATGCAATCCCTGCATGGCACATAGTGTCCTCTTTCCTCGGGCTGTGAATGTTATGTGACTAATAAACTGCTGTTGATTTCATCTGTCCAGTGTCAGGTATTAGCTGTTTGACCATATCCTAACCCTAGGGCTAGAATTCCTTCTTCACCAATGGGATGAATAGGAGGTGACCAAAATACATAATTACAAAAGGATCAATCCACCAGGAAGACATGGCACTCCTAAACGAGCCTCAAATATATAAAGCAGAAATTGACAGAGTTAAAAGCAGAGAGATAAAACCATGATTACACCTGGAGACCTACTCTGAGAAACTGATAAAACTAAATAGGAAATCAGCAAGGATACAGATCTGAACAACACAGTCAACCCACAGAATCTAACTGACACATATAGAACACTCTGCCCAACAACAGTAGAATACACAATTTTTAAAGCACCTACAGCACATCTACCAAGATAGGGCACATTCTAGGTAATAAAGCAAATTGCAACAAATATAAATGGTTTAAAATCATTAAGAACATGTTCTTTGTATATAATGTAATTAAAATGGAAATCAACAAAAGAAAGACAATAAGAAATTTTCTAAGCATTGGTAATTAACACAGTTCTAAATATTTCATGGGTCACAGGAAATATAAAAATGCACAGAACTGAATGAAAATGAAAATACAAGATGAAAATTTGTGGAGTACAGCTAAGATGTGCTGAGGGCAATTTATTATACTAAATGCTCACATTAAAAATGAGACAAGTCTCAAACCAATAATCTATGAATATTTTAAAATACAAGACAATCTAAAACAAGCAAAGTACAGAAATAAGAGCATACATCAACAAAATTAAATTGGAAAACAGAAAAGTTAATGAAACCAAAAGCTGATTTAAAAAAAAAGTTAACATACTGACAAAAACAGAAGACACAAAATATCAAGAATGAAACAGGTAATTATCAAATACCTCCTGCAGTTATTAAAAGGGTCTTAAGAGACTACTAAGAACATTATATTCAGAATATCCAAGCTGGCCTCTAGGAGAAGGCACTTAATGGAACTTTTACCTCCCCGATAGGCCTTGAAAATCCTTGAAAACAAGAACCTACCAAAATTTAGGCAAGATGGAATAGATAACAAAGTCTTGTAACCAATAAAGAAATAAAATGTGTTAACTATAAGCTTCCAAAACGGAAATTTCTAGACCCTGAGTTTCAATGGAGAATTATACCAAACATTTAAAGAATTAATCCCAAATTCTATACAATTTCTTCCAGAAAACAGAAAAATTTGTAACACTTTCCAACTCAATTTATGAGGTATGTATTACTGATATTAAAAACCAGATGAACACAGTACAAACAAAAAAACAACACTATAGACCAGGATCTTTCATAAACTTTGATGCAAAATTCTTCAACAAGATACTATCAAATTAAATTGAACAATACACAAAAGAATTATATATCATGAAGTGGATTTCTTCCAGATATGCAAGGTTGATTCAGCATACAAAAATTAATCAATTTAATCCACTATATCAACAGCATAAAGAATAAAATTCATATGATCATATCAATTGACACTGAAAGACATTTGACACAATTCAACATCCATTCATGATTAAAAATCAAAACAAAACATCTCTCAGTATACTAATAAAGAGTATCAGAGCACATAAACAGTATCTACAGAAAAACCAAACATCATACATAACAGTGAAAAAACCTGGGAACAAGGCAGGATTTCCACTCTTAGCATTATAATAAGGGGAAAATAATTCTTAAAATATAGAAATAAAAGACACACAGGTTGTAAAGGAAGAAATAATGCCATCCCTATTTTCAGAATCAAAATTATCTATGTAGAAAATTCTAAGCAATTTACAAGAAAAACAAAAAACAAATAACAAACAACAACAAAAAACCAACCCTCCTAGAATAAATAAGTTCAGCAGAATAAAAGACAAAAATCTATCAAAATGAAATCATACACCCCTGCTCTCAGCCAAGCTCCACACTTAACCACCATTAATGCCTCCAAGCTAACCTCCTTTTCCGTCCTTGATCTTCCAAGATGTATTTGAACTAGCTTGGGAGGTGTGCCCTGCTCTCCCTAGAAAGCTTCATTATGTGTCTATATCCTCTTGATGCATGTGTGCTGTCATCTGTCTTAATATTCAAACCAAATTTTGGATGGAAGGTTTACTAGTATATGTCACATCAACAAAACTTATAAGGAAAAAACACAGTAACTCTAGACATGACAAAAAGGCATTAAAAATTATTCAAAAATATAAAATTGCTAGGAAATAAATAATACTGAGGGGACAAAAAAAAAAAAAGAAAAAAGAAAAAAAAAATAGAAAAACAACAAACAAACAAAAAAACTGGAATACCTTCTGGAGGGCAGGCTCCCCCCACTAGGTGAGGGTTCTAGGAACCCATCTGCATCAGTGTACCAGCTGGTGGTGTGAGAAGCTGCGTTCAGCTTCAGTGTTTTTTTTCTGGAGATTCATTCAAGTGTTTGCTCATTTCATGATGGGTGACTTATACAAAAATGTGTGGCATGACAATGTACCTGCCCGTACCATGCTGAGTGTTCAGCAGTTTTTGACCAAAGATGGTATGACATCTGTGCCCCACCCTCTATATTAACCTGATCTCACCCCAAGTGACTCCTTTCTCCAGATGAAATAAGATGTTTTGCTGATGTGTAAGAGGTAAAACAAAAAATGGCAGAAGCACTAAAAGGTATCAAAATCGATGAGTTCAAAAACTGTCTTGAGCAGTGGAAAGTGTCTCGGTAAGTGCATTGCGTCAAACAGTAAGGTGACTAAAGTTTAAACATGTAAGAATAAATACACAATTTTTCATAAATAAATTCCAGGCTTTTCTATAGAGATAGAAAAGATTTAAACAAAGGTAGAACGTGTTCCTGGAGAGAACTGAACACTGTATAAAATTTCAATTATTCCCAAATAATTTTTTCAGTTTAATATAATACCAATTAAAAAACAAAACATTTTATGATTTGCCAAAGTGGTTTTCACAGTTAATATGGACCACTGCTGACCAATGAACTGTCAAAACAACTGCTAATATCCAATTTTGGTCAAAATATAGGGAAAACTGCTCTCTTATATACTGCAGTTAGTAGAATAAAATTCAGAAAATTTGTCTAGGGCAACTTAAGTTCAGAATTAAAATGTGGGAAGCCGAGATGGCTCAGTGGGTTGAGCGCTCGCTTTGCAGCGCTGGGGACCGGGGATCGAATCCCGGCCCCAGCCCCGGCCCGTGTGGAACCATGTGCTGAGCTGGGAGTTCCCCCAGTTCAGTTCTCTCTCTCTCTGTCAAAAAAAAAAAAAAAAAAAATATATATATATATATATATTTAAAAATATATTTAAAAAAAAAGAATTAAAATGCATGTACCCTTTGACAAAGTAATTACAAAATAATCCACTCTACAGAAATATTCCCACAAATTATTAAGGGTGTTCACTGACATTATTTGTGAGTATAAAAACTGAACAAAAATTGAATGCTGGGGAAGTTGGGATGCCTCAGACGGTTCAGCGCTCACTTTGGAGCCCCAGAGTCCAAGGATCGAGTCCTGGTCTCCCGGTCCCAGCATGTGTAGACCCACATGCTGAACTGGGGTATGGCCCCAGTTTGGTTCTTGCTAGGGGGAGCTTCCCATGTGGAGGTCCCTGGTTTGGCCACCAGCTTATGGGGTAGAAAACTGATGATGTACAACTATGCAGACTGCTCTGGGCTTTCCCCTTTCTGTCTCTCTCTGTCAGAAACAGTAAAAGAAATCTTTAAAAAAATTTGAATACTAGTCAATGTAAAATAAATGATGACATAGTAATACAACATACAACTTAAAAAGAATGAGGCTGTTTCAAATACGTGACACATAAGAATATATGCCACATGTATTAGAGTAAAACAAGCATGCTGTAGAACATGTTAGGTTAAACAGCATTTTTATATTTTTATTGAGACAAAAATGCTATCACATTATTTATTTATTTATTTATTTATTTATTTATTTATTTTAAAGATTTATTTTATTGATTTTTGACAGAGAGAAACAGAGACAGAGAGAGACAGAAAGAAGGGGGAGGGCCCAGAGTAGTCTCCATAGTTGACATTAGTTTTCCATATATGGTAGTTTCACTCCACAGGTGGGCACAGGGCTGCGCAGGGCAGGAACTGGGCCGGGAGACTCCTGGCAAGAACTGAACTGGGGGCACACCCCAGTTCAGCATGTGGGTCCGCATGGGCCGGGGCCAGGATTCGATTCTCGGTCCCTGGGGCTTCAAAGTGAGCGCTTAACCGGCTGAGCCATCCCAGCTTCCCCTTTTTTTTTTTAATGATTTTTATTGTTTTTTTTTGAGAAGGTGGGTGAGAGAGATGGGGTGGGGGGGGGGTGGGGCAGAGCAATTTCCATAGTTGTACATCATTAGTTGTAACATGGTTTCATTCCACACAGGTGGATGTGGGGCTGTGCAGGGAGGGAACCAAACAGGGGGCCCTCAGGCATGGGAATCGAGAACCTTCACCACTGAGTCATCTTGGCAGTTACCAGTTGTACCATAGTTCAGCATATGGGGTTTGCACAGGCCCGGAATGGGAATCAAACCCTGGATCTCGTGACTGTGACGTAAGTGCTCAACTGCTGAGCTATCCTGGAATTCCAGTATCACATTCTTAACAGTGACTATACCCCCACAAGCTGGGAGTGGCAGGGAATGAAGACTTAGCAATTTTGTCTCAATTTCCATACTCCTGTATGTAAAGTTTATGTGTTTGAATGATCCCCAAGTGTTGCTGTTATTGTTATTTAAACAAAAATATAAAAATTAAATAGAAGTTAAGCTAAAAGAGCAGGTATGAATGTGAAGGAAATTAAAAAACAGAAAATGAGGTACCGGTAAGTTGCCTTAGATTTCAGAAGGTATAATAAAGATTTAATAGAGAAATACTGATAGTAGCATAAAAATCAAGATAAAAATTACCCAGTAACACAGAAGAGATCTTATAACTGAACCTCGATATATGCACATGAAAGTGCACATACAAAGAAGAATGAATCATAAACCAACATGATCCAACCAACAGCAATAGAAAAATGATGATCTGCAAATAAAATGAAGTTGATTGTTTAAATTATTTGGGGGAAGCCTGATGGCTCATTGGGTTAAGCACTTGCTTTGCAGCCCCAGGGACCGAGGATCAAATCCCAGCCCTGGCCCGTGTGGACCCATGTGGGGAACTGGGGTGTGCTTCTCCACCTGTGTGGAATGAAACCATGTCGATAACTGATGATGTACAACCATAGAGACTGCTCTGGGCCCTCCCCCTTTCTCTGTCTCTGTCAAATACAATAAAAAAGAATCAACTTATTTGGTAAGTTGATTGGGATCAAATTAAATGTACAAAATCCAAGCATAAAAACAATTTAGGGCGAATCACACAAGGTTATATGCTTCAGTGACTGTGCTGTGAGGGTTAATTTAACGGCCTGCAATGAGCTCTTTTGCTAAAGTTCCCTCAAGGGAAGCACCCTTGGTCAACATATGCATCATAGTGGTCAACAGTGTTGCCTTAGAACTATGAGTTCAAGGAGTTTGAGGGTCCTGTGCTCTAGGAGCTTATTAGCACTGTTTATTGATAATGAAATTAAGGAGGTACCCTCTCTGCCCTCCCCAGAGGGCTCTGGCCTCTGAAAGAAGCAACACATATAAACTCCAGGCAAGACTATTCCACTAGCTGGTTCCCTGGTGTTCAATGAAAATGAGTTCTGCCAAAGGCCCTCACAGAAAGAGGAAAGCTAGAGCTATTCCTGACTTCTGCAACCCTGGGCTGTGTGGCAGCCTGTATTGATACTGCTACATTGCTTCCGTTCCCTATAATAAATTATATATTTAAAAGCACTGTCATTTGGGGTTATGTAAATTTTTTAGTAATGGAAACTTATAAAAATGCCCTAGTTCTTGTAGATGAAAAAGGAATGTCTATGGAAAAAATAAAAGTACCGTAATAAAATTTTACCAAAAAGATTGATAGATCTAACTACAAATACTTTTAAATATATTGTTCATGTAATATTTAACAAAATTTTAAATCAAATGAAAAACAGCAGAAAAATACGTGAAACAAATGAAGGATAAACATCCTCTAGAGAGTACTTTACCAACCAGTAAAAACACATTAACATACCATTAGAAAAATGGACAAAAGACACAAAGAATTAATCAAAGACATGCCATAGCCAACACACCCTTAAATATTCTCACTTACATATAATTTTTTTTAAATGCCAGTTACAAATATAAGAAAACATTTTCATCTATCAAACTGAAAAAAAAAAGTACTACCCGGTATATATTAAAGAAAAGAAAGCAACAAATTGTTAAGTGTACTTACTGCTCAGGGGCACATAATTAGAATGACTTTCTGAAAAACCTCCTGGCAATTGTGGTCTATAAAAATGACTCAACAATTCTTTCACGAATTTATCTTATGAAAGTAAGAAATGTGATCCAAGAGTTATTTCAAAGTGGGCCAGTGCAGAGTTATTTATAATATGGACAAAGAAAATTGCTTATAGTCAAAGAGTAAAACTATGGATTGAATTATAATATGATGGAATATTTAAATCATAAGTAGAAAAACTTAAAAAAAAACTTAATGGCATAATTTTGTACAATATGATTATAACTAGGAAAGTTTATATATACATACATATAAAATTTTTGACTGACAGAAAGAAAATATCTTAAAAGATTAACAAAAGTATTTTTTTTTACATGTGGTGGAGGTTATGGTATCATAGTAACATTTAATTTTAAATATTTTATAATACATACTAACTTTATCATTAAAAAGAAAAATATGTTATTGGATTTCATTTTTCACATGCAAAAAAATCTTATTTTTAACAAATACATGATAAAATTTATGGCAAGCTTAGCACTTTTTTTTTTTAAGGTTTATATCTAATAAGTTAGTTAACCAAGGGGAAAAATCAGACCCATGGAAGGAAGAACCAGAATATAACCCATGATTCCTTTCGGTTACCCAAAGCATTTCACAACTATTGGATTAAAGATGTGAAAGAAAATAAAGTATAGAGAAGGCAGTCTTCTCTGAACAACACAGTCCTTTACTTACCATCTTCTGCTAAGATCTTGGCTGCATCTTTATCCTCTTCCCACTTTCCAGTCACAAAGCAATCTCTGATACTGTTCATAACCTTACACAAAAAAGTCAGCAGTTAATTGAAAGTGAGAACAGGGAAAGTCCTATTAACCCAATGACCTTATAATAAACAGATATTTACTAAATTCGACTGATTTTCAAAGTTTATTAGTGTTAAGGCAATGCAGTTAGGTCAGCATAATTTAAAAAAAATTGATCTTACCATTTGCTATTCCAGACTTACTGTGGCTGTTTGAAAACTTAATTTCCTTAAAGACTGATAATATACTGACAAAATGTCTTGCATGAGCACAGTCATATGAAGAGTACTGATGATGTTCCCAATCTCAGTCCTGCCAGATCATCTACTGTGTACATGTAGCGGGGTCAGGGGTGTACCTCTAAAATATAGAATAAAACCTGTACACAGTTCTCCACTTCAGAGTCTGTGTCCTGATGGACCTGACCTAAAGCAGCATATGTCATTCACTGTCAAGGACTCAAAAGCACGCTTACAGAAATCTTACATAGGTCCTGGCTTTTACTTGAATTATATTTTGGTTATGAATCATGTTTTTCATACAACCACCTCACTCTCAAATAGTAGCCTTGAGGCTAGAATAGATTACAATAGAAACAAAAGCAAATAAATTTGTTCATGTACTCATTCCTTTATGTCTATAATCACTCAATAAATATTTACGGAACATCTATTTACTCTATCCAAGAAGCTCTGTAGACAAACTGGTTTCAGAAGATCCTTATTTCATGACTCTTATCAATTTAGGCGAATCAAAGGTCAAACAAATAGAAATAAATAAATAAAACCCCCATGACAAAAGCACTCAAGAAACTAGGGATAGAAGAGAACTTTCTCAACATGATAAAGGGCATCCATTAAAAAATCCACAGCTGGTATCATATTTAACAGTGAAAGACTGAGAGCTATTCCCCTAAGATCAGCAATAGGACAAGGATGCTGCTTTCACTTCTGTTCAACATTGTACTAGATGTTTTAGCTAGGGCTATTAGGCAAGAAATTGAAATAACAAGCATCCAGTTTAGAAAGAAAAACTATCTCTATTCACAGATGATATGATCCAGTACATAGAAAATCCTAAAAAATCCACTGAAAAACTATCAGAACTAATAAATGAGTTCTGCAAGGTTATAAAATACTACATTAACATACAACAATTTTATTTCTATACACTAGCAATGAACAATTCAAAAATAAAACTGAAAAAACACTTCCTTTGTTAATAATAGCATCAAAAAGAGTAAAATGCTAGGAATAAACGCAACAAAAGAGATATAAAGCTTATACCCTGATAACCACAAAACATTCTTAAAAGAAATTAAAGATCTAAAGAAATGAAAAGGTATCCTATGTTAATAGATCAGATGTCTTAAAATTGTTAAGATATCAGTATTATCCAAAGTGAGTTACAGACAATGCAACTCCTATCAGAATCCCTGCTGGTTTCTTTGGTCCTAAAATACAGAAAACCCAAAAGGTCCTGAGTAGAGAAAAAAAATATCTTGAAAAAGAAGAACAAAGTTGGAGAATTCACTCTTCCTAATTTCAAAAGTTACTATTATACAAAGCAATGGTAAGCAAAACAGTTCTGTACTGGTTTAAGGAAAGACATATAGATCAATCAATGGAATATAATTAAGAGTTAATAAATAAACCCATGTATCTATGGCCCAAAATTTTTTTGCTCAGGGTGCCAAAATAAGGCATTTGGAAAAAGAAAACTCTTTTCAACAAACAGAGCTAGGATAACTGGATCTCCACATGGAAAAGAATGAAGATGAATTCATCTCACACCACATTCAAAAATTAACTCAAAAAAGACCAAAGACCAAAATGTAAAAGCTAAATTATAAAACTTAGACAAAACAGGGGTAAGGGGACGCCATGATAGCTTAGTAGTTTGAGTGCTTCCTTTGCAACTACAAGGTCCAGAGATCTAATCCCAGGTCTGGCCTGTGCAAACCAATGTGCTTAAATGCGGAGCAATTTGTAACATCCCGGTGGTGAGTGTTCTCGCCTCTAATGTGGAAGGTCCCCAGTTTGGTTCCTTCCCTGTGTGACCCCACATCCACCTGTGTGGAATAGAAACAGGTCCCAACTAATGATGTACAACTGTGGAGACTGATCTGGTCCCTCTTCGTTTTTTTCTCTCTCATCTTCTATTAAAACAATAAAATAAATCTTAAAAAACAAAACAAAACACTGGAGTAAATCTTTATTATCTTGGATATATCAAACATACAAACAAATAAATATAGCCAGGGACTTCATCAAAATTTAAAACCCCATGGGGAAGCCAGGATGGCTCAGTGGGTTAAGTGCTCACTTTGCAGCGCTGGGGACCAAGGATCGAATCCCGCCCCTGGCCCGTGCGGACCCATGTGCTGAACTGGGGAGTTCCCCCAGTTCAGTTTTCTCTCTGTCTCTGTATCTCTCGCTCTCCCTCTCTGTCAAAAACAATTAAAAACATAAATAAATAAATAAAATAAAATTTAAAACCCCATATTTCAAAGGGCACAGAAAAGACAACCTACAGAAGAGAAAATATTTGTAAATTATGCATCTGATAGACTTCTATCCTGGGAGACATCATCAAGATGGTGGCGTGAGAGAAGCTCTTGAAACCTCTCCTGGAGAGACAACAATTTAAACAACTAAAATTCAACTGGAGAATCCCTAAGTAGCAGATAGCCTCAACTGTGGGACCTACTCATCACAAGAAAATTTCTAAAGCTGGAGAAACGAAGGTGAGTGAGAGAGAAAGAAAGGGAGCTGTGTGGAGACACGCCAAAGAGCGCGACCGGGAGACCCACCCAGTGACCGACCCAGAGGCCGAGCCGAGACCAGCAGAGGAGAGACTGACTGAGGGGGGAGCGTGGGGGCGCGGGTCCAGGGGCAGAACGACTCTGGGTGGGTTGGAGGCCTGGAAGGGACAGAGGCAGAGGCGTAGAAGCCAGAGCACAGGGTGGATGGAGAAAGCGGGTGCAGCTGACGGGGGTGAGAGGTCCTGGTGGGAGTGCAGGGGGAGCAGCCGGGGTGTGGTGAGGACAGCCAGAGCACGGGGAAGGAGGCCTGAGCGAGGCACCAGGAGCAGCCAGAGATCGATGCAGGTGACCGGAGTGAAGATCTGGCTGCAGGTGCTTGGGTCGGGCAGCTGGAGCTGGGGGCCCATGGAGTGTGAGGCCAGCAACTGGAGCCTGAAGCGGGTGTTCCAGGGGCTGAAGCAGCGACACCAGGAGTTTGTTGGCGGCTGAGGCACAGAGTGGCCCTCAGTGAGATGGGGTCCCAACCGGAGCACTTTGTGGCCTTGAACAGGAAGCCTGGCTGCTTTCCCTTGCTGTCTCCCAGGGCTCGCCCCGCAGGCCTCACCCGAGGCCTGCCTTTGGTGAGCTGATGCTGGGAAGCTGCCATTACCCTGAGACGCAATCAGACCTGTGCCTTTCCGAACAAGCCCCACCCCCACCTTTCCCAGTGAAGACAGCAGAAGGACCTACGTCTCGCAGCTTCTGGCAGCAGTGGGATCTCAGAGGCATAGAATACCATCACCCACCATACCTTCCCAAAGAGGAGGCATACAGAGACCAGGGCAACCGAGTCAAAGAGAAGTCTACCACCTAGGGAGTCTCTCGCTGTGAGAAAACAAAATAAATTATAGAAAATATAACAAGACACTAACAACAGCTAGGAAGTAAAAGAAAGATACCTTCACATCTATCAGGGGAAAAGTCCTCATGTCCAGGAAATGAAATGCTCCAACAGCAATAATTATCCCTTTGAACAAAAGAGCTCAGAAAGAAAGAAAAAATCTTCAGAAAAGGAACTTGAAGATACAAAATTATATGAGCTAAATGACAGAGAATGCAAGGCTGCAATTATAAAATCACTCAAAGAGATCAAAGAAAGCAGGCAGAGTACACAGAAGGAGCTAAGTTAAGGTGACCAGATTTTAACATTGGTAAAGCAGGACACCACTGACCGGGGGGGAAGGGGTTCTTGATTAAAAATTTGGTCTATCTCCCGCCGTTCCCTAGCTTGTCGTGCATTCTTTCCAAAAATTGGGACTTTTTAAAAACGAAACGGGACAAATTGTTAAAAATCGGGACTGTCCTGCCAAAAGCAGGACATCTGGTCACCAAGTGATCTCGGAAAGGAAACTGAATCAATTAAAAAGATGCAAATAGAAATTCTGAAGATAAACAACACAATAAAAAATGAAAAATGAAATAGCTAGCATAGAAAACAGAGATGACCAGATGGAGGAAAAAATTAGTGGAATTAGTGGAAGACAAAAATTTGAAAATATCACAGAAGGAAGAAGAGAGAGACCTAAAAACTAAAAGAAATGAAAGATAACTACAACAACTATCTGACTCCATTAGAAAAAATAACATAAGAATAATAGGTATCCCAGAGGGAGCAGAGGACAAAATAGGCACAGAGAATTTACTCAGACAAATAGTAGATGAGAACTTCAGAAATCTATGGCAAGAACTGGAACCACAAATCCAAGAAGGAAACAGGACCCGTAGCTACTTGAATCCTAACAGACTCTCCCCAAGGCACATTATATTGAAGATATCAAAGGCAAACACAAAGAGAGAATCCTCAAGGCAGCCAGAACAAAGAACACCATAACCTATAAAGGAAAGCCTATCAGACTACCATCATATTTCTCAATAGAAATGCTGTAAGCCAGAAGGGAATGGAACAAAGTATTCAAAATATTAAAGGACAAAAATTACCAGCCAAGAATTCTGTACCCAGTAAAGTTATCCTTTAAATATGAAGGAGGAATAAAGACCTTTGCAGACATACAAAAGCTGAAGGAATTCTATAGCACAAGGCCAGCATTTAAAGAAATACTGAAGGAGGCGATTGGACCTTAAAACAAAAAGTAAAAGTAAATAGGGATAAACTGGAACAGCAAAAACATAAAAAGGGAAGGAAGTAAAGACTTAAGTTTCCACAGAGAATGGAGATAAGAAACATCCTTAAGAAAAGGAACCATTGCATATATGAAACTTTTTTTTATATAAAGTTCATGGTAACCACTGAAAAAGAACTTAGAACTGGAACACACAACAATAGAAGAGAATACAGAAAAAACAGTCATAAACACCATCAAACTAAAATAATCAATGGGAAAATAAGAGCAAAGAAGCAATAAAAAAAAAGAGCTACCAGAAAACAAAACATAAAATGGCTATAGGAAATCCTCACATATCAATCATCACCCTAAATGTAAATGGACTGAACTCACCAATAAAAAGACACAGAGTAGCAAACTGGATCAAAGAACAAAAACCAACCTTATGCTGTCTCTAAGAGACACATCTCAGCCACAAGGACAAACACAGACTCAAGGTCAAATGGTAGACAAATATATTCCAAGCAAATGGCACCCAGAAAAAAGCAGTTGTAGCCATACTTGTATCTGACAAAGCAGACTGCAGGATCAAAAAGATAATAAGAAACAAAGATGGACATTTTATAAAGATAAAGGAGACAATACAACACGAAGATATTACACTTATTAATACATATGCCCCCAACCAAGAAGCACCAAAATTTACAAAGCAACTAACAGATCTAAAAGGGGACACTGAAAAAAATCACAATTATAGTAGGGGATTTAAACATCCCATTGACAGCCATGGACAGATCATTCAAACAGAAAATAAATAAATAATAATCAGCTTTAAATGATACATTACAGCAAACGGACATAACTGACATTTACTGGACACTTCATCCTAAAACACAGGACTATGTATTGTTTTCTGGTGCACATGGAATGTTTCCAAGGACCACATGTTGGGACACAAAGCTAGCCTCAGCAAGTTTAAGAAGATCAAAATCATACCAAGTGTATTCTCTGATCACAAAGCTTTGAAATTGGAGATCAATTACAAAAAGAAAGCAGGAAAAACGACACATACATGGTTATTAAAAAATGACTAGATCAAATAAAAAATAAAAGAACAGATTAAAAAATACATAGAAACAAATGACAATGAAAACACAACATACCAGAATTACTGGGATGCAGCAAAAGCAGTAATAAGAAGAAATTTATATCACTATAGGCCTTTCTTAAGAAACAAGAAAAATCACAAGTAAACAACCTAATATCACATCTTCAACAACTAGAAAAAGAACAAAAGGTGATCCAAAGCCTGCAGAAGAAAAAAATAATAAAAATTAAAGCAGAACTAAATGAAATAGAGAATAAAAAAAAAATAGCAAAAATTAATGCAACAAAGAGCTGGTTCTTTGAAAAAATTTATAAAACTGACTAACCCCTGGTTAGGCTTACCAATGGAAAAAGAGAAAACACAAAAATAATCTGAATTAGAAACGAAAGAGAAGAAATTACAACTGATAATACAGAAATACAAAGGATCATACAAAAATACTATGACAGATTATATGCAACCAAATTTTGCAACCTAGAAGAAATGGACAAGTTTTTAGAAACATATAGTTTACCTAGACTGAATCAAGACCTAGATAACCTTAAGACAGACCAATCAACAGTAAGGGAATTGAAACAATCATCCAAAACCTTCCCCAAAGCTAGAGTACAGGAACAGATGATCTCACTAACGAGTTTCACCAGGCATTCAAAGAGGAGCTAACACCTATCCTCCTCAAACTTTTCCAAAAAACTGAAGAAAAGGCAACACTTTCCGACTCATTCTAAGAGGCCAACATTGCCCTAAATACCAAAGCCTGGCAAGGAAGTCACAAAAAAAGAAAACTATAGACCAATATCTCTGGTGAACACTGACACAAAAATCCTGAACAAAATACTAACAGAATACAACAATGCATTAAAAGGATAATACATCACGATCAAGTGGGATTTATCCCAGGGGCACAAGGATGGTTCAAAATATGTAATCAATCAATGTGATATACCACATAAACAAAATTAAAGATAAAAGCCATATGATTATATCAATTGATGCAGAAAAAGCATTCAAGAAGATACAACATCCATTTATGATTGAAACACTTAATAAAATGGGTATAGAAGGAAAATACTTTGACATAATAAAGGCAATATAATTAATGAGAAACCGTCAGCGAATGTCATAATGAATAGCGAAAAACTGAAACCTTTTCTTCTAAAATCAGGAATGAGACAGGGATGTCCCTTGTCACCACTGCTATTCAACATAGTGCTGGAAGTTCTAGCCAGAGCCACTAGGCAAGAAAAAGAAATAAAAGGCATCTAAATTGGAAACGAAGAAGTTAAACTGACACTCTTTGCACATGACATGATCCTGTATATAGAAAACTCTAAAGACTATCAGAAATCTATTACAAATAATAGACAAATACAGTAAAGTCGTAGGATACAAAATCAATGTCCCAAAATCAACTGCATTTTTGTATGCCAACAATGGAACTTCAGAAAGAGAGATGAGAAGATCCATTCCCTTTGCCATTGCAAACAAAAAAATGAAATACCTAGGGACAAATCTAACAAAGAACGTGAAGGACTTATACACTGAAAATTATAAGACACTCTTAAAAGAAATTAAAGAGGATACAAAGAAATGGAAAGACATTCCATGTTCATGGATTGGAAGAATCAACATAGTTAAAATGGCCATACTCCCCAAAGCAATATACAGATTCAATGACATTCCCTTCAAAATCCCAGTCATTCTTTCAAGAAATAGATTTAAAAATCATCAAATTTGTATGGAACCACAAAAGACCACGAATCACAAAAGCTATCCTAAGAAAAAAGGATAAAGCTGGGGGCATCTCACTGCCTGACTTTTATTTATCTGTACTACAAAGCCTCAGTAATCAAAATAGCTTGGTATTGGCAGAATAACAGACACATGAACCAATGGAACAAAATTGAAAACCCAGAAATAAACCCACAAATTTATGGACAGATTATTTTTGATAAAGGATCAAAAAATATACAGTGGGTAAAAGAAAGCCTCTTCAGTAAATGGTGCTGGGAAAATTGGTAAACCACATGCAAAAGGCTGAAGGTGAACTGCGATCTCTCACCATATACCAAAATTAACTCAAAATGGATTGAAGACCTCCAAATAAGAAAGGAAACAATAATTGCATAGAAGAAAACATTGGCACTAAACTTATAGACCTGGGATTCAGGGAGGACTTTATGAATCTAACCTCAATGGCATGGGAAATAAAAGCACAAATAAACAAATGGGACCTTATCAAGCTAAAAAGCTTCTGCACTGCAAAGGAAACCATCAACAAAGCAAAGAGGCAACCAACCAACTGGGAGAAAATATTTGCAAACAATGCCTCTGATAAGGGGCTAATATCAAAAATATACAAAGAACTTGTACAACTCAACAAGAGAAAAACAAGCAATCCAATTAAAAAATGGGCAGATGACCTTAACAGACACTTCTCTCGTGAAGACATACATAT
>PVKE010013739.1:0-36058 GCA_004027555.1 Craseonycteris thonglongyai
AGCTAGGGAAACACTTATACATACGATATCGCAAACATACCAACGAATATAATAAACCTGTGTAGATACTCAAACAATATTTTAAAATTCTAACAAATGTATAAAAATAAATTATAGTTTTACTGAGTGTTTATGAAAAACTTCTGATGCAGTCACATAATGGCGGGTGCACACAAATTGGGCTGTGGGCGCCATGGCGCCCGCGGGTATGGGGTTGGGAATCCCTGGCCTAGGCTATCATCTGAGCAACAGACCACATTGTCCTCTAAAGGGTTGGTTTGTCACTGAAACAGACTCATTTCTCTGTGACTGGCTCTTGGTTACTACCCCTGCTCAGTGATGAAGATCTCTGTCTCTGCCTCTCACTCTCTCTATTTCTCTTTCTCTCTCTCCCTCCCTCCCCTCACTCCAACTTGGTTTTTTTGTTTGTTTGTTTTTGATTGTTTGTTTGTTTTTGACAGCTCCCTGTAGTTTCCATGACACATTTTTATATAAGGCATCCCTGCATATTTTACAGAATGTTCCCGACTTATCATAACTTTTTATGACCTTACTGATTAAAGTTCTATTTTCTGGCAAAATAATTATTTTAGTTGAGAGAATGTGATTGTCTCTGTCTCTTACCGCTTGCAGGTTACTTTGGCAACCATAAGCTTTGGCCCATAAAATAGAAATTCATCCACCTACATGCTTTCCCTGTATGGTGGGCAGTCCAGAAGGGCAACAAATGGTATAGCTGACTTTTTGTAAGTGTCCTTCTTTCATCTTATTGATGAAATGTAATTTCAAAATGCATGTGCATTTTGATATACAGTTAATTCTTGTTGTTGAGATACCTATATTCTATAAAGTAACTGAACACTGGATGAGCAATACAGAAGCATTGCTCCTAGGGGAAATACAGGCCTAGTTAGGTTCCTGTGAGTCTCTGGTCATGCATGTTCATCAGTTGATCAATACATAACCTTGTTTTATGTGTGCTTCTGTTTAAAATATCTTATTTAATGTATATTGTTGAATCATAATGTAGAACTCTTAGCCTACAACCTGAGAACTCATGCCTGAGGGAAGCCTATCTAGCACACACATATTTTCTCCATAAGGCACATCACAGCCTTCCCACGCTTAGGAACACTAGGCAACTCTTCAGCACTACTCTTGGGAGCCATTTAAACAACAAAAGCAGCAACAGACAACACAAAAATGAGAAAAGTGTGGCACTGGACGGGCTATGGTAAGGACACTTTACAGTATCAGCGTGGAAACAAGAAGGCAGGGCATCACTTTGTACCTGCACATAGGCAACTCAAATTGTGGTTCACATTCTTCACCATTCTGTCCATGTTTTCCAACGACTGCAGAAGTGTCCTGAGTATTGATTTTGGGGATGCAAATAAATTTTAGGGAAGAGGCAAATGAACAGAATCCATGAAAAATAAGGGTCCACTGCATTTTTATATATTTGAACATGGAGCACAGGTAAATCACAGGAATATTCAGTATATATTTAATATATTCTGAATCTAGTCTAATACCCCATTATAGTAAATGCAGATCTCAGTAATGCTGAAAATGCTCATTCTAAGAGACCAAATATTTTTTTACCTGTTAGTGTATGCCAAAAAGAAAATCTGATAATGGCATTTAGAAATGTCAAGACCCCAAGGCATAGAATATTACATATTTCCATTCAAAGAACAGAAATAAACAGACTTAGTTATTATTCAGTGTACCCCTTTAATTCATTTTCCTTTTCTCGTTCCCACTTCTCATTCCCCACGTCCAACCCTCCACCCTCTTCACTGTGTCTGTCTGCCAAAATGGGCTTGAGAAGGATGTTGGAATCCTGCCAAGCCATGCTCAGCAGAGGCTGTTGCCTTCAGTGGCATGACCAGTGATGCTACACGGGTTCTCTGCTCTGTCGGAATACTTATTAGATTTACCGCTGACATAGTCTCTGTTGATTAGCAGACCTAGTCTGGAATGTCAAAGGTACTGATGACCACGTAAATGTGACACCATCTTACTCTCAGGCCCCAAGTGCATCCCCGTATCTAAAGGGTCAGGTGCTTTGTTGAATCTGTCTAATTTTGTAGTAGCTAGCCTTGACTTTTATCAGAAATACTTACTAATTTTAGATTGTATCTCTTCTCTCCCTCAAGAGAAGTGACTTAAATTCTTTCCAGATAGCACATGACAAAAAAATCACACCTGTTTCTGACTTCAGTCGGGTCTCAAAGAAACCTACAACAAAACTTAATAGATCATGCCTATCCACAGAGTCCAATTGTAATGACACAGGAAGAGCAGTGAATGGTGTTTGAAGATAAAGAGATGCTGGTGGTTTTACGTACTCTTGGAATCCAGTAGAACTAGAGATTTCTCACCTCCCAGCTGATGGTGGAAAAGTTGTTCACAAAAGTCCTATATAAGAAAAGAGCAACATAACACCAATGTGTGCATATTTCTAGAACCTGGAAATAAAAATTCCAATAAAATGTACTTTGAAGTACAGTCACACTTTTAAAAATTTTTCAGAGGCACTTATTGGCAGTCTGTAAGGATATGGATAATTTCCTGGAGAAATCTTTAAAACTAAGGTGGGAATAATTTTGGGGTATCTGTAGGCAAACTTTTACCCCCATTAAACTGTAACATGTAACAGTAACACTTAACTGTTTGTACTTAATGGTTGCCTGTGCTCCCCAGAATAAGGATTGAACAGATTGGCACCAGCTTCAGTAAAATAAGACTAAGTAGCCAAGAGATTCAATTAAATTGTTCCTGAAGTCTTGAGTTTCCCAACTTGCTTAAAAAAGAAAAAAGCCCTTTTCTTTTGCGACACAGGTTTTGTGAATAAAAATTTTAGGGGAAAAGATTAGTGTTCTGCATTCTACTGTCTGCAGTAATGAGGAAGCTGCAGAAACAGCTTCCTTTCTTTCACGGAAACCTTGAGTATAAAAGATCACCTTGGGTGTTGTTGCTGTGGTGCTAATCTGGGGCGGTCAGACACTGCCTGGCTAGCTGTCAGCACATGGCATGGTGTATCAGAGAGCAGAGGAACTGAGTGCAATGTATTCCATTACTACAGTTCTTTAGATTACCAAGAAGTGATGTCCATTTACAGCTATTTAACGGAACCTAAACATTTTTCTTCTTAAAGAACATTGTTTCTTTTTTTTTTTAATATATTTTATTTATTTATTTATTTTTGACAGAGAGAGAGAGAGAGAGAGAGAGAGAGAGAGAGAGAGAGAGAGAGAGAGAGAGAGAGAGAGAGATACAGAGACAGAGAGAGAACTGAACTGGGGGAGCTCCCAGCTCAGCATATGGTTCCGCACGGGCCGGGGCCGGGATTTGATCCCCGGTCCCGGGCGCTGCAAAGTGAGCGCTTAACCCACTGAGCCATCCCGGCTTCCCCAACATTTTTCTTCTTGAGAAACATAACTGAACATATCTCAGTGGCATCAGAGCATCCAGAATTTTAAAAAACTGCTTCAGAAGATCTAGGACTTCCACGGCTTTGGGTAGATTTTTGAAGAGCTGTAATTTTTCTGCCACTTGGAATAACTTTATTTCTAAAGTGATGATTATTAAACAGACTTAGTAATATTTGAAACATTATACTTGAACTCAGAAGACTGGCTTTTCTATTTGGGTTTATAAACCTCCAAAATTTGGCAACTGGTCCTCCTAAAAGATTTCTTCCAACAGAGCTCTTGTGTCTTTGTTTGTGTTTTCCTTTCCCACTTAAGCACGTTTATCTTTGCTTCGAGCTGCCCCAGCTCTGTGGAACAGCAGTCTTCTTGGCAACTGCTCTGTGGACATTCGATGGCAGCTCTCTGGAAAGGTTATATAATTAGATGGAATTAGGTGGAATAGCAAGCGAGTACGACTGGAGGAAAACTGGCAGGAATGAAATGCAGAGGAATCTTAAGTATAATTTGCAAATCTGTCAAATATCCTCCTTATTGAATCAAAATGAGAATGGGTATAAATAGTAATGTGTTTTTTTTTTAAATGTGCCCTTGCTTAGAATGGATGCCTTCAAGCAAGGTCAGCTACAAAGTGAATGCCATAGTTGGGTCTAATTCTGTTGGGTAAGGTGGAGCTCCAGTTCTAGGGAAAGGCTTACTGTGGTAGTTTTCATAAGAAAAGAATTATCAGGACAGACCCCTTGCCCTGGGGTTTGCTGATTACGAAGCCACCAAATAATGTTCTGGTCACTTGTAGCAGATTTGAGTAGCGTTGTTATTTTAAAATGTTTTGGAAAAGAAAAGTTTATATGTTTAACAGACCATTTTAAAGAAGAAAATAAAAATCACCTACCACCCAAGTAGGATTTTTTTTTTTACATTGATATTCCACTGCCTGGATGACTACAATTGATTTGGGGGGCATTTGGGTTGTTTCTGGTTCCTTACTGTTGTAAACAATATGGTGATGAACAAGCCTGTGGTTCAGTCTTTGTGCCCACCATTGATTATTTCAGTAGGTCTGATTCCTAGTGGAATCACTGGGTCACTGTATTAATAACTGTTTTCTTTTACTCAGTACTATTTTTACTACTTTGAAGTCTCTTCCCCACTGTCTGCCATATCCCACTGGTCAGCACTGCTCCGTCAATTCCACACAGAATGGATTTGTTCTGCCCTTTTTCTTTTATTTTCTTGCTTTTTTTTTTTTTTTCTTGGATAAACATCCTTGCATATGGTGTATTGGTAGACCTATTAGAAACCCAGGGAGTCAGTGGAGAGAAGGTAACAAATTGGTAATATACTGCCTCGAAATGACAATTGTAATGCTCACACGTGTTCAGTCCTTACGATCCTTGCCAGATTTCAATGAATTAAAATGTTTTCCAAAATTGTGATGTGAGATTCCCTGGCATCTGCCACCTTCAGGGTGAGAATTAATAGACCCTTCAAGTCCTTGCCTTACAATTCCACCCCATCTTTTAGCCACAGACCTTTTGATAACTAACTTCAGCTCACTTTTGGTGGCTCATGAGTCTCAAAAGGATTTGATTTTCTGGAAAATTACAATGAAGCAAAGGTTGTAAGAGAGAATAAAGATAATTCAATTAATGCATAAAAAGAGGTAGCCTAATGATTTCTTAAAGTAGTATTACCACATTTTCTCTTCTACTATTTTAAACATCTTATATGTATCAATTACATTATATGCTAAATAAACAACCTGGCTTCCTAATACCTTTAACAAGATAAGTTACTAAACATAGTTAATATATTCTTATTTACCCCAGAAATTGCTTGTTCTGTGAATTAATAAATGCTAACTACTGTACATGTGTACTCTTTTCCACACCTATATTTACAGTTTTATAGTTGAGGGTCTTCAAAAAAAATGACCTAGTGCATCTCCTTATTTTGCTATGGAAACATTAGTATTAATTTGTTTTTAAGAATAATTGTAGGGGAGGCCAGGATGGCTCAGTGGGTTAAGCGCTCACTTTGCAGCCCCGAGGACCGAGGATCACATCCCGGCCTCGGCCTGTGCGGATCCATATGCTGAACTAGGGAGTGTCCCCAGTTCAATTCTCACCAGAGTGCGACCCTGGCCCAGTTCCTGCCCTGTGCAGCCTCGCGCCCGCCTGTGGAATGAAACTTATGTGGATAAACCAATGATGTACAACTATGGAGACTGTTCTGGGCCCTCCCCCTTCTCTCTATCTCTCTCTCTCTCTCTCTCTCTGTCAAAAACAATAAAAATAAATCTTTAAAAAAAAAGACTAATTGTTTATATTATACAGCTTGTATTGATAACTCCTTCAGTATCTGACAGTTCTCTGTTAGGAAATTATTTACTTCCTCCTACCTAAAGTTACCATACCACTGTAAGCTTATAACCATTCTTCAAAAGTCAAAATTTACTTTTGAAGTCCAAGTCATCCATATGGACAGTATGATTTCCTTATTATAATTAGAGTGCATTGAGAAGGCATATTATCACTCACTGAGTGATAAAACATGGAATAGGAGATGACTCAATAAACATTTTAAGGAATGTTTGCAAAGTGTGATTTTCAACTCTGTGTTGATCTTAAACTCCCAACTTGGTCTCTGTACAACTGTTTTCACTGGCTTGTATTTTGGTATAATGCCATTGGTCTCCATTGACAGCCTCTATGAAAAAACAACCCAGTGAAACTCATTACTGCATATACCATAAGGAGGCCCCCTAGAAAAAATTTCATCTGGTCTTTACACCAAGAATATCGTTCTTGGTTTATTAAACACAGTCCTGACCAGGTTTCCCTGATAGAAAAATTCAAGTCAAAATGTGGCCCACCCATAGTAAACAGGAGCAGGGGCACCCAGGGCCACCATATTGTCCCATTCAAAGTGATGTCATTCATACTATATTCTCTGTGAATATTGACCCCAGAATTGTGCACACAGAGCCCTTGGCCCCCTGGTATGTGCTTTTAGTACCTCATTCTTAATTCTTCCCTTTTCCACCTTAATCTTTCTTTATCCATCTCCCCCACACACAGACACACACATTCCTATTTTGTTGCATTTTGTGTGTCTTTGTAAACTGCCCAA
The DNA here is from genome assembly GCA_004027555.1 of Craseonycteris thonglongyai. NCBI lineage: Eukaryota > Metazoa > Chordata > Mammalia > Chiroptera > Craseonycteridae > Craseonycteris > Craseonycteris thonglongyai. The sequence goes on from PVKE010013739.1 coordinate 6,570, forward strand.
AGTCTTTTGTGGAATAAGGCACAACATTAATAACTAAGTCATAAATGCAAAACTGTATTGGCTCATGCTGTTAGTGTCACATCCACACCAAGGCACCGTCTTGATCCTTACTTGTGGTAATGGTGGTTGTTTCAGCTCAGATATATTGATGTTTGATAAGCTGGTACTTCTGTTAAATCAGACTATGTTATGCAAGCTTATAGTTGAAATGAGAGTCCAATATAGCTAGAAACATATGGCTCACACTGTGAAATGTGAGGAAAAATTCTTTTTCCTTTCCCAGGGACAAGAACATATGTCCAGTCCTAGGAATCCCTGCCAGAATTTTTTCCTTAACTGTGGTTTGACATTTCAGCTCATTAAGTGGACACATCTGTCCGAATATGTTTTCCTTTTCAAAAAAGGAATATTTAAAGACAGCTATCTAATGACATAGTTGAACATTCTTAGTTTGTCCCAAGGTATTTAGTATTCTCAGCTCTTAAAAGCAGGCAGAAATCCACAGAGCTGTGTGCAGTCATTTTGTTAATGGCCATGTAGTCCCGGGGTATTGAGAGAAATTAAGGAATTCACTTTCCTATTTTCTTTAAGTACATATTTGTGAGTAATCCTTAGTAAATCAGTGGTTTAGGGGAAAGAACCTTAGAGTCAAAGGATTCCGTTTTAAATCTTGCCTCTGGCTTTGACAAATCATATACGTTTAATGGAGCTTCAGTGTCCTTACATATAAAATAAATAATACTAATGCCTGTTCCACCTGCCTCGCAGCGTTACAGTGAAACTCAGATGTGTGTGAAAGTGTTTTAGAAGCTATAAGAGCTATTATTACAACTGCATTTCCCCAGTCTGGGATAAAATGAGATCATTATAACAAACAGCAAAACATCATGTATTTGGCTCCACTGTGCTCGAATTTTAGCTCCCTCCAATTTTTCCCAACTAGTTCTGGGAATTAGCTGGAATTGTTAAACTCAGGCTCCGGCATGAATCGTCCTAGATTCCTCACGGGTGCGCGTTTGTGTTCCTTCTCTGTGGCTCACTGCCATGGGCTTTCAAACTGCTGATCACACAGCCAGTGCTCACTGAATCCTTGGCCAGCGGTCCCTGATGCCACTAATGTCCTCACCAAAGGGGCATAAGCCCTTCACACCTGGTTGGGTTGGGAGAACACTAAATGAGAAACATCAGTGGGCAGGGTGGGGTGGAGGTGTTCTCTAAAGCCATACTTGCTGCTTTCTGCCCTAGAGTTTGTGCTCATTATTTGAGGTTGCTGCAGTGCCTGCAAGCTGAGGGGCCCAAGGAGGATGTGGACTTTAGGAAGCCTCTGGCTGTTTTGGAGCTTGAATTCTAACCATTCTGTGACTGTGTCTGAGGATCACTGAAAGCTGAGCTGTCATAGCTAATGACTGGACAGCTGTCTCCCACTCACTATGGGGGTGCCAGGAACCTGGCTACCTCAGAGGTTAGTGAAAGTGGAAATAAATATAGATACCAGCTTTCCGGAGAGACCTAGGTTACAGGAAGCCATAAGTGGTCTGAGCAGAGCTGATCATGATATTGTTCTTTGTTACATAAGCTACATAAAGCAGTGGTTTTTACTGCTCTTTTTGTAGCCTTATAAATCAGGCATAATGAGCTAGAAAGTTTCTAGTCCTGACCATTCTGCTCTGCTAAGAATTTTCCCCTTTTTGCCAACACATCAATCGTTTGGACATGAAATAAACCTGTAGGCTTCAACTCTCTGCCTCAGAAAATGGAATCCATCCAAGGAGAAGTTTAAGTGCAGGTAACTGGTTGGGACTGGGGGTACTTGTCTTAAAACCTTGCACAAGTGGCAAGCATATTGTTTTGTGTTTTCTTTTTGTTTTGTTTTGTTTGTTTGTTTGTTTTTTGTTTTTGTTTTTGTTTTGATTGAGCTGATAGGGAAGGTGAACCTCATATAGGCATGATGAGCGAAAGCCACCATTGTTTCTACCTTCGTATTCATTCTTGTTTCCTACCTTTCAATTGTGGCACCATATACTACACTCCAAAACAAATATTGCAAACAGCTGTACTTTCTCATTTAACTAGTTTTATCCTGAAAGGTGTTCTACCTGAAAAACTTTCATAGACCCAATGATTAAGTCATTGATTTTGACTTTCAATCTCAATAGAGCAGAAGTTAAAGGTTCATTATTGTTCTTCTCATGAATTAAATGGGTGTTCTTCTGTGATATAGTCCTAGAAATTTTTTTGAAATTAAATGAGCCAAAATGTATTGAGTATTAACATAATTCATGAAAATGCTATTCTGGCTAAGAGCAGAGCTTCTGATGATTAGCTTTGCTGATGTTTTCATCTTGTAGATGGTTAAAGAAGAATGAGTTCTGGTAATACAAACTTAATTTTGACCTTCAAGGGAGGACTGATTGATAAGTATTGATAAGAACATTAAGGAAAAGTAACTAGATCATCTTAGGATTTCTATTAATCAAGGAAAAGAATACAGGCTCTTCAGGGCATTAAATAAAAAAATAAAATAAAACCTCAATTTTATTGTGCCTAGTCAAAAGAAAGAATATATTATCAAGAAGGGAAGAGTCTACATGGAGGTGAGCATAGAGAAGACAAAGGATGTGCTCATTGTACTCCCTAGTTATCCATGGGAGGGGGGCCTGAGTCAGTGATCTGAACTTAGTCTGTTCATCAAACCCTATTTTTCAGGAGGATGAATGGAGCTTTCAAACCAGTAAGACAATCAGTCTATGTTCATCAAGCAACCTTCAGATTGTATACAGAACTTGCAGGCAGATTTTCTAATGATGATTAGGCTACATGGAAATCTGTGTTTTTTCTTATTTTAAATTAATATTTTCTATATCAGCCTCCTATATGAATAGCATCTGTAATTCTCTTAAGCTTAATCAATTTTATACAGTCATAAAAATTATTTTCAGTCCCTATTAAAAAATATCATCTTTAGTTCATCTTTCTATAACTTCATCACTTATCATTGAGGGGGAGATATCCCTCATTTCAATCATATATCCAATCAGATATCCAGTCATTTCAAATTTTGAGAAATTGATTGATTAAAAGAGAGTGAAAAGCACTAACTTTAATTCTATAATGACATACATAATGGACTGAAGGTTATAAAAATGTCAAGAGTTGCATATTAGACATGGGTTATTTGTCAGAATCAAATCTACTTAGGTAGTTTGAGCTATAAAAAAAAGTGGGTGGGGTTGGAAACTAATTGAAAGGATAAAGAAGTATCTCAGAACCCAAGGTCTGGAAGTATTCCTGACGGGACCAAAAAATGAAAAATTGAGAACCAAAGTTATAAACTCTTTCTCTCTAAGGGTTCGGGAACTCTCATCACTACTTCTCCCTTTCGGTGCTTCTCCATGAAAAAATTTGCATAGCCCTTGCCTCATAGGATCATTCCAGACCCTAATAGAAATCAAGTAGTATCAGAAGCCAAAAGTTCAGAGAGAAGGCCTCTGATTGGGCCAGCTTGGATAAGTGTCCACTGCTCCATCCTGTGGACTGTGGGTGACAATGTGGAATCTCTTCTATTCAGTAACTGCTGTTTAAGTAGACTCTTAAAGAAGGTGACCTGGGCAGGACTGTGAGTGATGGGCAGCTTTGAGAGAAGCAGGGGACATTCCAGACATGTATTCCAAGAGGCGTCTGCCAAAAATCACCACCATCACCACCACCACCACCAGCAACAACAATTTTAAAAATATGAAGTAAAAGAAAAAGCAGAGAAGGCAGATGGTCTGGGCATATATGATTTTAACATATGAGAGAAAACAAATATACAAATATGCAGTACTTTGTTTTCATTCTTAGCTATCTGAAGGATTTGATCTCAATATTGAAAGTTTTAGGGCCAATGTGTAAGGAGGGAATTAAATTCATAGTGAGCATAGAATAAGAAATCACCTGAGTACTTTAAATTTGTTGAGGCCTTTAAAGCCTCTTATAGCACTAGCTACTGAAGAACTTACCAGATGAGTTTGAGAAGTGTTGTCAGTAAGCCAGAGGTATTGTGCAGAAGATGAGAGCTTTTAGGAAATGGAGGTAGGAAAATATTGCCTTGTATTTTCCAAACAGGAGAGGAAAAAAGTTTGATACTGGAAACTTGACAATGATGCTCTGAGATCCTAGGAGAGATTGCTTATACGTACTTAAAAAGTCACTAGGTGCTAGCATGGGTCTTTGAAGATCAAACCAAACTAGTGACTATGTCTTGAAAAAGACATGCGCTTACACTAGTGGACCAGGAGACTATGTGATACTTAATGCATCTTGATTTAGCAGGATATTTGAGTAAAGTCTTCAGATCCCTGTGGAGAAATAAAGAAATGTAGTCAGAATAATAGTGCAGTTAGATGAAATTGATGAATGAGGTGATATTGGACCTCCTCATATTCATCCACATAAATAGTAGATACAGAGATAGCAATCGTACTAATCCAATTTTCAACATAGAAAACTAGAGGGATTGTTATAGACACCAGTTGACAAAATCATCAGAGCAGAACTTGCTGCAGCATGTACCTAAACCAACAATATAAAATTCAATAAATGTCAACTTGGTATTTAATGCTGAGTTCAACTGCAGAAATATAGAATGAGAAACATTTCGCTTAACAGTAATTTGGTGAGATAAGTTCTAGAGATTTGTGAGCTAGCAATATGATGAGGTTGCAAAAAATACATGGTGCCAATGTAATTTTAAATTGCATATTTAAAGGAATTATGTCCAGACTAAGGGTTATATTCACATCTAAATTATAATGACAATCTTTTCTGGGAAATACATTGACAAAATGGAACAAACACAACCAGATGATCAGGAAGTTTAACTTATAAATGTCTTTGATGCATGTCTTTATTTCGCTATGTGTAATGAATGATAACGAATAAAATCCACCATAGCATGTTCTCAAGGAGCTTATTCCTTTGTATCATTCCAATCAAAGTGCATAGAAGCTGAATTCTTGAGTAAAATTCACTCTCTTTAATATTTTCAACTTGAGTAAATGGGTTTAATAGTGATAATTCTCCTTTTGTTAAATATGTGTACTGGTTTCTGAATGCTAAGTTAAACTTCATATTCTATATTACTAATTTTCTAATCCATTGGATGTCAGCACTGTTTAATATAAATGGTAAACATTTTCCCATTTCCTTTCATCATAGGAATGGGTGAGAGGTTTTAGATGGAGACAGGAAAGATTCTCAATTTGTTTAAAAATAAAAATGGATAATTAAAAAAAATCAGTGTTTCCCAAATTGAGGAATTATTTCCCCTGCCCAAACAACCTCCCCTATTATATTTAGAATGTGTGAAGAATTAAAGGAGGATAATTCAAAATGATAGTTTATTGGGGCAAGATGGGTAATTTCCCCACACAAATATACAAATGTGCACACACACACATTACTGTAGATTAATGATAGTACATATGGATTGCAGGAACTTTTTTCATAGTTTGCTGAATTAGATGTTATTTACTGATAAAATCAAAATACAACATAGCTTTATATCAAACTATAGATGTTAAGAACATAGCTGATACAGAGAAAATGCAAGTAAATTATTCATAGGCATTTCGTTTTTGGTTTTGAAATCTACTTTTTAAGGTAGAGAAAAGTCACTGTGAAAATTGTTTATTCTCATCTTGTTTTCTGATACCAAGCACCTATCACACACAGCGACTATGAAAATATTCTGTTGAATACCTTTAAGAATAACTCCATAGCTTTAATCATGTCAAGCCTGTAATCTGATTATGAATATTTGCAACCAGAGCAATTCTGTGATAAAGCTAAGGCACTACTGTCCTTGATGTTAGAGGATTTTTAAGCTCTCTTGGAAAATGAGGTGTGAGAGAGCAGAAATTAGTCAAAAGCCTATAACAAAACCCATCCATTTAAATGTGGTGTTCTTGTTTCAGTTGATCCAATTTTCTTATTAGAACCTATTACAAATTCTACGCCAGTAAAGTGAGAGAAATTATACAAAACAGGGGGTTTTACTTCAATACCATGGGTGCGTCTTTGAATTCTAAGACATCGAGGCATTGTGCATTAGAAGCTCTACTTCTGTGAACTCTATCAATGGCCTCATCTCAAACAGAAAACTGCCAAAGAGCTGGACTTTCTCGTGAACCTACATTCAGGCTGTTGGTGGCAAATGAAGGGTAACCCAAACTGTGTTAGCATAAAGGTATCCTCTGGGTTAATGTCAAATCAGCCTGAAGTTCAAACTCCCTTTCGGGGACACTTCCCTGCTCAAAGGGTCTCATCTTCTCTTCCTTTTTTTGTAAGGGTCTAGGTGACAGAAGGGTCATAAATCCCTGAGGTAGTGTGGGTGGCCTGGTCAGCTTACCATCCATCTCGGCTGCCTTCTTTTCTGTGAAGGACCCCTTGCTGTGATAACTTCTGGTCAGTTCTCCTCCCTCACATGGGACCGATGGTTCTTTCCCACGCCTGCTCCACTTCAGGGATTCGTCTCTACTTAGCCTTTCACTGGTATTGTGGGTCCTGTGAACCCTGAGGGCCAGTCCCTGTCTTATGCCTTCTACCGCAGAGCTTCACTGCGTGTCATCGTATCCCTTAACATCGTGACTTCTGGCAGGCCGCTGGCTCTTAACTCTCCATCCACTTTCCATATTACCACTGAAAGCACGTGGAAATTTCTAGGCTGTCTGGCTCCACATTAGAACCACAGGAAACTGCAAAGAACAGCTGGGAAAAGGAATTGTCTTGAACTCTCCCTGTGTAAATAACACATCAACATTAATTCTGTTCTGCATGGCAGCGACCCTACATTGGACAGTCCCCTCCTAAAGTTTGGAAATGGAGGGTAGACACAAGTCCCTTCCTCCATCTGCCTGATGGTGTTCTGTCATCGCGTTCCCTCCAGATTTTCTTCTCCCCACTAAAGGACGTGGAAGAGGAAAATATTTCCCTCTTCCCCCTGCCATATGCATTTGATTATCCTTGAGAGTACTTCAAGATAGAAGGATTGTGGGGTAGAGAGTGGACATTACTGAGTGAAGAAAATACATCAAGAGGCATTTCAAAAATACCCCTAGCAAATCAATGAATATTTATATAGAAGCTACTATGTGTTAGAGGGTGCTGAGCAAAACAGATGAGGTTTTGTCCATAATGAGTTTATAGTCTTGAGCATTTTGTAGGAAAGTTTGCTAGGGAAGAGCATAGAGATATATACATAAGGATGATTAGCGTCTCGAGATAGCCTAGGTTTATTTTCTGGCTTCATTACTTACCAGTTGTGTGATCTTAGTCAAATTACTTATATGAGCCTTAGTTCCATCATCTGTAAAATGGGGAGATTAATAGTACTAACTTCCCAGTGGTATAGGCAGGTTATATTAGTTAATTAAAGTAAAGCAAGTAGAATAGTGCTTGGCATATAAGTATATGCTGTTGTTTGCTATTACACTACAGATGCCCTTCTGTGTAACTTTTCCTCTTTAACTTATGTTTATTTTTCATAGTTTAATGATATTGCCCAAAGTATAGATCTTCCATCTATTCATTTTTAAAATTCTCATACTACTTAAATCATTTGCACACAATTCCATCTTGTGCTTTTATCTTTTTCTCCCGATTTCATGGTTCTTGGTACATTTTTTTATCATCCCTTTGTTTTTACCCTCTCAGCACTGGATTTAGGTGGCCTTCCTGACCACATATCTTGAGTCTAAGTGAGCTCCACTTGTCACATTTACCCTGGGTTTCCAACCAACACACTCAGGGAAAGTACAAATATTCGCTCCATGTCCTACGTCCTTGTAAGTACGTGGGCTTCATAAAGGTAGAGGTCGCGTGTGTCCTCCTCCATGATGTAGCCCCAGTGCCTAGCTGGGAGCTTGGACATAGTGGGTACTAACTGCTCACTGGTTTAATGAGAAAAATGCAGACGCAAGAAACAAGATTAAATGGATTACCTGATTCAGTCTGCATTTCTATAAAAACAACCTCTATGAACACAGACAATTTAGAACGAAAGGAAAATTAACACCTGGAGAAAAGGTTATTTCCAACTGTATTTGGCCCTGCCCTGTTTTGGATAACAGTTACCATACTAAAAAGTGGCCTAGGTTATCAAGCTGATCATGCTAACTTTGCTTTCATGGTTTTGAATTTAATCTTGGGAACAAACTTATTTGCTGGTTCATGAGAAGCTTTGGGGGAAGAACAAAAAAGCTTTCCCTTCCACTTATCAAAAAGAAGGTAATTGGCTCCAAATACTTGATCTGAAAATTAACTCCTGCAAAAAGAACGTGGGTCTCAAATCTTTCTCATTAGTCTGGCTTGTTCTTAACTATCTTGTTCTTCTTCCATCACCAAACAAAATATATGTATAAAATGTTTGTGTATATACACACACACACATAAAAATATGCATATGTACATATACATATATCACACTTCTGTGAAACTCAGTGAACCTTCCCTGGCTCCTTGAATCTTTATACCAGGCCTTGTTTTGGGTTTCCTCCTATTAGAAAAAGGGCTTCTGGAAACTTTAACCCTGCTACAGTTTCAAATAGTTTTGTGTTGAATAGTTCAATTCCTTCTTTAGCTAATGTAGTAACTTTAAACAATATTAGAACTTTGTTTATTCATTCAACAGTTAATTTTATTTATTTATTTTTTGCCCATTATTTTATTAACAGTTAATTTTTTAATGCTTGCTCCATTCCACAGTTCAACCTTTAAATTTTTTTCTTAATATTTGATCTATTATTAGAATAGGATAGCTTTCAAACAGAGTCATATAGTGGTTTATTCACAGCAAGTGAAATAAATCCCTTGCACCAGAAGCTCAAATTTAAAAGGGAAAATAAACTGAGATATAAATTATGGGGTGCAGGGGGAGGGAAGCCCTGAGAGCTGTAAATAATATCCTAAGCTACCCAGCTGAGAAGTATAAGTTCACAAATTTGTTCTCTAGCAGATAAAAAGGGCCAGTTGGTTAGGAAGTAGCTGCATCTCTGAATAACTTCGTCTCATAGCAGCTTCTCTCTGCTATATTGTGTTTCTGTTAAAATATAAAAGGATGTATTTCATTCACTTACCTTAGCTAAGTCAATAATATTCAATCCAATCAGGAAACATAATCGTAATGAATGTAGAACTGAGCATTATAGGTTTCCTCTAAGTCAATATGACAAAAATTTCCTTTTGCAGATGCAAGTATTGGCATTATGATGAAAACCTGCTCACTTCCAGTGTTGTCATTGTCTTCCATAATGAAGGATGGTCAACCCTTATGAGAACAGTCCACAGTGTAATTAAAAGGACTCCAAGGAAATATTTAGCAGAAATTGTGTTAATTGATGATTTCAGTAATAAAGGTAATGGCTATGTAATTGACATTTTTGTCTATAAAATAAGTTAATTATGAGTATTTGCAAATGTGTGATTTCAAAATAATTAGTCTTTAAAAATTAATAGTCAGCGTCTATTGTTAGTGTCAGTTATCAAGTTAACGCTCTGCAAAGCATTGTATTTGAATTATTTTGTTGAATTTTGACCATAATTCTTACGATGGATATTATTATCTTAATTTTATACCTGAGGCTTAGATATGTTATGTAACTTGCCAGCAGCCACAGGGGTAGCAATTAATAGCTGGAATCAAACCTACAGGTTCATAAGTCTGTGTATATAATCACTATTTTACACTACATCAGTTGTTTAGGATTTGGGTTTTGCAAAAATTTAGTTACAAAGGTAATTTATTGAAAGAATGGAAAAAATGTAATTACATGTATATTGTAATGCTACCTGATGCTGCATCAGTAGTTGTTGAATTGAAATCTGTATACCTATTTAATAGCCTGTATTTTGTATTTTAAGAATGATATAGTATTGAATTTGACCAGAAACCATGAACTCTTTTTATTAATAATCGAAAGTGTCTATTAAAGATTATTTTGTTCTCTATTTGATTTATTATATTGGATAAAAGGAAAATGTATTTTTTATTCTTTTTAAGGAACCAGCTATTGCAGCATTTAGAGAGGAATTTGTTAGTTTTGGTTCAACTTGGCAAGAGAGAAAGAGCATTGATTTTCCAGATAAGTGGGCTTAAGTTAACATTTAAAAAAATAGATCCATTATAGTAAGCTGCATATATCTTTGTAATGACATAAATGTCAAAAGATAGATAATGCTATATAGCTCAGGGCCCAAATCAGCATGCTTAAATAAAAAATACAATTGTGATGCTGAAACCCAGATCTGGGTATTTGTTTATTTTCTTTGCTTTTCAAAAAGCTGAATTGAGTCCTTTGAAACTTGACCAAAGATATTGGACTACTCAATAACAACAGGTTATTTGCTTTTGGGCAATTAAGTTTTGCAAACAGTTTTGTATACAAATAATAATACCACTAACTATAATGTCAAAAATGAAAACAGAACATGAGTAGTATGAAAATAGCATTCAAAATGGCCTTACAAAAGCTTCCTCCAAAATATGATTTAGAACTCTTAAAGTCTGAATAAACCATTGCTATTTATGCAAGGACATGACGAGGAGCTTGATCTTAAACACATATCCTATCATGGAGAAGAAATAGAAATATGGCCTATTTCCTTTTCCCTTGGTCTTTGTGCAGCTAATCACTTTTAATTACACTAGAGAATGTATCACTCTAAAATTTTTAATCAGATCAAATGACTTTAGCTTAGACATCTTGGTTGCAATTTTCTATAACAGGGATATTTTTATTAAAAGTACTCTTCCTGTCTCAAGATAAATATTTGAAAAGTTTTAAAGTGATATTGTTGGTACTGAAAATACTTTAGATTTAGGAAAACCTAAATCTACAAAAATTACTTTGAGACATTCCATGTCTATGATTGTTCTGATTTTTAGAAGGCTCATTTTATTAATACAAGTAAAATCTTAGCATTAAAAAAGTGAAGATACAGCAAAAGGTGTTTGCCACCCTAAAATAACTGCTTCACCCCAGAAAAAGAACAAAATTGCTTAGCTTATGCCATACAGAGAGATGTTTCTTGGGGGCTACACTTGAACAGAAATCCAGAGGTTTTTAATTAACTTTCCCAATTTCAAAACAGCCTTAAAATGTGTCAGTCCTATCCTATCCTTAATAAAACTATATAGTCTTTGGCAAATCTGACTTGAGTGAAAATTTTGTTTGTTCTTTCCCCAGTAGATTCAGAAAGTAGAACTTTGAGTTATAAGTTGTCTTTTTTTTTTTTTTTTATCTTTTTATATTTATAGAGAGTAATTATTTTATCTTCAGTGCATGTTTATTTCTATTTTACTTTTGACAGATAGAGAGAGAGACAGAGACAGAGACAGCTAGAGAACCGAACTGTGGGAACTCCCCAGTTCAGCACGTGGGTCCTGCCGGGGCCGGAGCCGGGATTCGATCCTCGGTCCTCGTGGCCTCAAAGCGAGCGCTCAACCCGCTGAGCCGTCCCGGCTTTTCCCTATAAGTTGTCTTTTAAAGACAGAATACTAATATAAAACCTCACAAAGAACTGGCTGCTCATAACACTTGGGTTTTTGAAAATTACAGTATCCTCTCAAAACAAGGTTTTGGGCCTTTAAGTAGATCACACTCCTGTACACACGAGTCATCCAGCTGAGGCTGAGTGAGGTTGAGGTAAAAGGCAACCCCACACTCTCAGTGACTTGTAACAACAAAGGGTTGTAGTACTGTTCTCCTGTTCAAACAACATGCTCCCTGTGGGTCAACCCTACTTTGCCCCACATTCACTGCAGGGTCTTGGCTGCCAGAGCAGATTGATTGCAGGCATTGCCTGCCTAAGGGCAGAGGGACAGACACGCATGCTGACACTATTGGGTTTTTAACAATTCCTCTCACAAGCACCTCATGTCATTTCCACCCCCATCTCATTGACCATAGTAAGTCATGCAGCCCAGCTTGACAAGAGTGGTTTGGGGAGTATAATCATCCCCAAAGGAGAGGCAGTGAATACTTTGAACATTAATACAGTATAGTCTGCTATAGTGTGAGATAAAAAAACAAACAAACAAAACCAGAAGTCATTTGATTCACAAACTTCCCTTTTGGACCATCTTTACTAAGAATCTCAATTTGAATAACAGGCCATCAATTCATTTCTGGTCATAAAATATATATTTTAGATTTATGTAGATTACATATCCAGAAAAGCACCTAATGTAAATCAGAAGGGGTTTTCAAATACATGTAGCTACCAGGTTAAAAATAAAAAGAAGGTAAGAGATTTTTAAAAACATTTAAATTGGGGAGAAAATCACCCAGATTTTCTGGGGGAATAATATAAGTCAGCATGAGAATTATGTTTATAATTGTCTTTAAAACTGGATTCCAAAATAGTAAAAGGGGAAAAATTTTTTTTCTTAATTTTGAATATCCACATGTGGGTGTCTTAGAATTACTAACTCCCTAAAAATGAGTTAAGTATAAATATACAGTCTGATTTGTCTATTTAACCACTAGCTCATCACTAAATACAGTTCTGTTTTTGTATTCACGGGCCAAAATTTTAAATGATTTAAAAATAATTTTTGTGTCTCCAAGAAACATCTTTAAAGATCCAGGAGCTAGTTTTAGCTGTAATGAGCCAATTTCATGAGCTCATAGTGATACAAACAAAAATTTTTATCTTGCAACTGGGAAGCCAAGATGGAAACTTTGGCAAACGTATCTTGTTTTTTATAACACAAAATTTCCTCTACTAAATTGCAAATATGTATTTTATTTATTATATAAATTTGCAACTACATATAATACACACATACATGTATGCATACAAACACTTGTTGATGCTTAAAATGCAGAGAAAATAGGATCTCTAGATTTCGCTTTGCCAACATGATGATGGCACTTTAGTCATCACACTGAGACTGCATCCATGGGTACTGATCATACTTGGAGAAAGATGGCCCCGAAACAAATGCTTACCTATATGCCTTATGTGGATTCCAAAGAAGCCATATAATGTTATTTATAGGTAGTGTATCTCCTGAAACCCTGAACCATTGCTTCTGCCAAAAGCAAACAAAATATTTTGCCTTAAAACTTACTTTTAGATATGACATAAACATGTGAATTTTTAAAGCTTTTCATTTTTTTAGTTTAAAAAAATGTTTAAGTTTTCACATCAGTTGGCATTTTATAATTTATTTAATGCTTAGAGAGATGTTTGATCATTCTCAGGCTAACCAGTTCTCTGAAGTCATACTGAGCTCAAAATTTAACTCAAATAATACACTTCACCTTGCTTCCTTACAGATTAAACATTCGTTCTGGTCTGTGTATTCACTGCCAAAATTACTTTTTGCCTATCCCTGTTTCTTGAGAAAAATAATAGTTGAATTGGTTTATATACATAAATATAATTTATAATGTTGATTCAATATTTTATTCACAGAACACTTAAAAGAAAAACTAGATGACTATATTAAGCTGTGGAATGGCCTAGTGAAAGTCTTTCGAAATGAGAGAAGAGAAGGCCTAATTCAAGCACGAAGTATTGGTGCCCAGAAGGCTAAACTTGGACAGGTAGGAAACATGTTTATTATTGGTATCCACAATGTCAACATTTTGGATTTGGTGACTAAAAGATCATATGCATTTTTTTAAGTACTCTTTTAAACTATTTTTTTAATTGCAGTTGACATTCAATGTTATTTTATATTAGTTTCGGGTAATACAGCATAATGGTTAGACATTTATATAATTTACACAGTGAAACCCTAATAAATTTAGTACCCACCTGATACCACGTATGCTTCTTTTAGTTGAAATGAAAATGCTGACTTAAACAAATAAAACTAACATGTCAAGTTTGATTCTAATGCTAACTTATGTTAGCATCTAATTTTAAATTGTGTATGATATATGATGTACTATATGTGAGTGTTCTTTCACCCTGCCTCTTCTTTTTAAGGTTTTGATATACCTTGATGCCCACTGTGAAGTGGCAGTTAACTGGTATGCACCACTTGTAGCTCCCATATCTAAGGACAGGTAACATTACCTTGCTTTTTTTCTTTCCTGGTTTGAAAGTAAACCTTGTCCTAAAAGATAAATAATATTCTCATTCTTCTGATTCCAGTTCCACTCAGTACATCAAGTGTTCTAAGTATTATCACTCAGCTTGTTGTTTCCTGGGGTGGAACTAGACTGAAACTTTGGGCTGATTCAAATGCAGCAACTTGGGCATTTGGGATAAGCCTAGGGTATCTGTTTCAAGAATCATCTTGTAGTACAGTTATTGAAGAGACTTTCTTTCACTCCAAAAGCTTTGTCAAAGAGTGATAGTAATTTCGTCTTCTATACTGTGGTAATGGTTCCAAAGACCTGAAGGAGCAAATTACACCTATTGCTTTTCTTGTGCCCTTTTTATTACTCAAGATAGTAAGGACCAGTTGTTACTTATGTCAAAGTTTGGGGTTCCTATAGAAACCCAAAAGTTAAAGTTAAGAAAAATTCAAGTATTCCATGGAAATGCAGTGGTCACCATTAAATTTACAGAAATGTCTGAAAACAATAGAAAAATATCAGTCTCCTGGTTTCTAAAAGCCTTCCCAACTTTTAGTCCAGAATTCTGACTATTTCAGAATCTAGGAAAATAAGACATGGCCCTTTGGCAAATGGCCTGAGTCAAAGGAAGAACTCGGGAGGATTTAATCATCGGAAGATTTAATGTGTGGGCTTATTATAAACATTTTTCACATATGCTGTCTGATTTAATTCTCACAGCAACCCCTGCAAGATAGATATTATTAGCCCCATTGTACTGAAGAGGATACTGAGGCTTAAAGAAGTTATTGATAATTAATTTGCCCCAAATCAGACAGCTAATAAAGTATCAAACCAAGATCTCTCCAGGACACCTTACAATTTAATAAGAAACCATTTAATAAGAAATCTGAGAATCATGTGAAGTGAGGAAAGAGAACAAACCTTCACCTCTCCAGGTGAAAACTAGCGATCTTCTGGGGTGGTAAGGAAGCAATTTTCTACAAGGTCCCATGTATCTCCAGTGACCTTCCACTGTCCCATGGGAGTTATTCTAGAGCAAATAACACACCTTTCTCTGATCTATTTCCACTGTATCGAAATTCTAAACCCCATAGGTTTTTCCTTTCCCTTGGTTTCTCAACATCTAAAAAGTACCTTAACATGGTTATAAAAAGCTGTAATCTCCATTTTAGGAAATCATGTTAAGATCTCTTCTGATAAGATGAGCATTGAAAGAAGCAAGGTACTAAACTATAGAGTTTAGCCCTAAATTAGTCATTATAGTACTAGCATTTTTTTGCTCCAAATTCTCAGGCTACTACTTAAGTTCTTTAGCAGGGTTTTATGTATTTTTCCCCCTCATATTTAAGAGCAGGAATATAATATAGTACTTTTTGTTTTTGTTTTTGTTTTGTACTGAAAGCTGTTTTTTGCCATAAAAAGGAGTAGGGAAAGAAGATCAAGAAAAAGTACAGAAGTATATTTTCATAATAACTGCTTCCAAAGAAACAGAAAGCAACAAAAAGTTGGCAGAACTACTAAAAATGTAACATATTATTTTTTTATGCAGGTGTGTGCACACACACACTTATTTTTTAATGGAAGATTAAGGAGTCAAAGTCACAAGCAGGAAAATCTTTAAGTAATACAAAATTATGAAGAGAACGTTCCTTGTAAGACAGAAGTGAAAATGAGGAAATGCTGCTATTAAATTCAAAGACATGGCTCCTTGTTTTTGACATTTGTCTGTAAGCTGAGGGAAAGATTTCCTCTATCCTTTCCTTACAAAAACAGGCCCCCTGACTTTTATGAGACATTCATTTACTTCTCTTTCCCATTAGGTATTTAAGTCTTGTAGTACAAATGAATAAAACAAAACAAAGCAAAAAAACAAAGCAATGACAAAAGAGATAATGTAGCTAGGCATGCTAAACTAGTCAGTTTTGGGTTCTTAAATGCATTTTCATTTTCTGTAAATGTTTCAGAACTACATGTACTGTGCCCCTAATAGATTACATAGATGGGAATGA
Source organism: Craseonycteris thonglongyai (assembly GCA_004027555.1). Lineage (NCBI taxonomy): Eukaryota > Metazoa > Chordata > Mammalia > Chiroptera > Craseonycteridae > Craseonycteris > Craseonycteris thonglongyai. The sequence continues at coordinate 22,657 of PVKE010013739.1, forward strand.
TTATTCCATTGAACCACAGCAAGGTGGGGATGAAGATGGTTTTGCCAGAGGGGCCTGGGACTGGAGTTTACTATGGAAACGTATACCTCTAAACCACAAGGAAAAGGCCAAAAGAAAACATAAAACTGAACCTTATCGGTAAAGATTACTACTTTATTTTCTTACGTGGAAATGTTTATCTAAGTACTGTTTTGTTTTTTTCCTTCCCCATGTACTCGTATAAATATGTGGGTCCATACATACCCTTCCATTTCATCTTTGCTGCCATCATCAACACAATTACAGAACCATTTGCACTGTGCCGATTATAGATGTCATAAATGGCAATACATATGAAATTATACCCCAAGGGGGTGGTGACGAAGATGGGTATGCCCGAGGAGCATGGGATTGGAGTATGCTCTGGAAACGGGTGCCTCTGACCCCTCAAGAGAAGAGAATAAGAAAGACAAAAACTGAACCATATCGGTAATCACTAAATCACTTACATGTTTTTTCTTTTCTCCGATTTTTGCTAACCTATTAACCTCTTGCCAAGCTAGAACCCTTGTTCTTAAAACTATACATGCTGTCTTAGATTCCGAAAGGGCTTCTTTTCTTGCATTAGTTCAAGGTTTAAATTCACTTTAGCTTCTTTGTAATTGCTTTTTTCCCTAAACACAGGCTCCACATTTTTGGGGGGGCGGGGGGGAGGGCGGCAGGGAGGTTATGGCATTAGTTCTAAAAAATAAGCGAAAAAAGAAAATCGTTACTATCCAGTCCTAGTAGATTTTATTCTTTTGACAATAACGTCATTCTGTAAATTTGCAAATGCATAAATTACTTATAGTAATTTATAAGCCTTGTGTTTTAGTAATTTATAAGCCCAAGTTTTATAAGCCTTGGGTATAGTGTTACCCGTGAAAGGCAATAGCAAGATTTTGTTTGTTTTTGCTTTCTTTCATTTTATATACTAACTCTTAGATACTAATTTTTATCAGTTAAATCTGGAATAAAAATACAAATGAAATGTTTGCTCAAATGTTAGTGTAGACTTCTAAATATGTCTCATTTTATTTTTCTGATCTTATGGTTCTGCTTTTGGTCTCTCTCTCCCTATTACACTACTGATGATATTAGAACTCTGTTTTGGGGAGGTGTTTCCAATGTCATGCAGATGCTGGTGGGATTTTGTCATATCATATCAAGATACTGAAATGGCAAACATAAGGAAATTATAGAACTTTAAGCTTTACTTGAAAATTTTTAAATTTCCCTTTGAAGTCCTTTTTCAAAATTGTCCAGGAGTTTACAGCTTACCCACTTACCTGACTAACAAAGAATTCAGAGAGAAAAAAAATAAGGGGTAATGGTTATATTTTTATTTCTGCCAATTCCATGGGCTAGTAAAGAAGTTTTTAAAAGTGGGCTTGAAAAATTTAAGGGCAGTCTTCCTTTAAATAACTCATTGCTTTTCCTGTTAATATGCATTTTCAAACTTATGCTGGGATAAATGGGTATATATTTAAAGATCAAAAAGGCAGGGTTATAATAGAGTAATTTAAAATGACAGTTAAATAAATGACATGAAAATATAACCAAAAATGTAATACTGTTATTTAGTGAGTTAGACAGTATACTTTAGAAGATAAGGCATACGAGAATAACTTTACCCAGATATGATTTTTCTGTAATATTGAAAATATTACTTGATTATTTATCCATTCAACAGATATTTTATGAGTGCTTACTAAGTGCCAGGCACTATTTTTCTTCAGATAAATTTTTAAAAGACAGGATGTCTCATGGCTCTTAAAATATAGTGGGTGAGAGAGAAATTAAATAGGCAACTACACAAATAACTCTGGAACAGCAAACTGCAAAAAGTAGGATGAAGAAAAATCACAGGGTATATGGAGTTTATAAAAAGGAGAACCTAATTCAGCCTGGAGGGTCCAGAGTGGCCTCCCTGAAAAAAGGGTCATTGAAGCTGAGACCTGAAGGATGAGAGGTCAACCCTATGGAGAAGCAGGAAGAGTATTTCAGGAGAGTGAGCAGCGTAAGTGAAGGCCGTGAGAGGAGAAAGTGTGGAATGTTTACAGCAGGAACAGAGCAGTGATGGACTCAGGACGAGGAAGCCAGCTAAGCCTCAGAGTAAAGGGCTGGCGTTGTGTGGGCCCGTGTTGAGTCTGCTCTGCCTGCTTCTTGATTAGACTTGGACGGGGGCAGAATTGAATAAAGGAGAGAAGTTAGGGAGTTCCTGTAGCAGTCCAAGCAGTGGTAGTTGGGTCCAGGATGGTAGCAGTGAAGTTGGAAAGAGGTAGATAGATTCAAGATGTATTTTCAAGGTAGAATCAATAGGAAAGAGTGATAGATTGAATATTAGGTGTGATGATGAAGAAGGTACTCTAATAGAGGAATCTACTTAGGAATCATGATGCATTAATAATGATGATTATGCATTAACGTTCTGCAGAGGGGTGGGAGTCAGGGAACAAGATAAATTATTCCTATATCACTTCTAATGATGGGAGTGGCTTGTTCCTAAAAAGCTACCAAATCTTTTTTCTCTTGTCCTTAAAATGTACCCAATTCAGTATCCCCGTTCAAGAGGTGCCCCTAGATCATCACCCTTTTGCAGGCCTACCTCCTGACATAGTAAATAGCTATGTCTAATTCTCCTGTGTCATTTCTGTGCTACATTTGCAAACTCTGAATGAACTGTGACTGTTCTGAGATGATTTACACCCTTATTTGGCAAGCCCCTGAGCTATAAAATTAAAATATGACACAGTACTTGCATGGTGTTTGGTTTTGCTCATCCCAGAACGGCTCATGAATCATTGTGGGAGCAGTTAGCAGACCAGGGCTGTATGGCCTGTATTTTTAGGAGTGAAAGAAAAAATTCTACTTTTACTAAATCTCTTAATTTTTAAACTAACAAAGGAACCAAGGCTCCCTCTAATGGCAAAGTGATGCAGTGCTCTGTGTAATGAACTATATATAGTTTGATTTCAGTTAGAAATTGTAGTAAATTTAATTAATTTATTTATTTTTAAGATTCATTTTTATTGTTTTTGACAGGAGAGATAGAGAGAGAGAGAGAGAGAGATACAGAGACAGAGAGAGAACTGAATTGGGGAGCTCCCCAGTTCAGCACATGGGTCCGCATGGGCCAGGGCCGGGATTCGATCCTCGGTCCCCGGCGCTGCAAAGTGAGCACTTAACCCACTGAGCCATCCCGGCTTCCCCTGTAGTAAATTTATTAATGAATAATGGACAGATAGTTTTGCAAAGTCTTTATAATTTCTTAATGTTTGCCCATTAGTTTTGTCTCTTCTATGCATTGTTTATACTGTATTCCAAAAAGGCTGTTTGTATTGGTGAAGGGATAGTGGGGTTTATCTTTAATAGTTATCATAGTGTTTCTTTTTCTTAGGTCCCCTGCCATGGCAGGTGGATTATTTGCCATTGAACGAGAGTTCTTCTTTGAACTAGGTCTCTATGATCCAGGTCTCCAGATATGGGGTGGTGAAAACTTTGAGATCTCATACAAGGTAACATTTATTTAAACAAATGACCTTTGCTAAGTAGTGACTGACTTTTGTGACCTTCAGATAAAGGCTGCTTTCCTTGGGGGAAAAAAACGTCTGTAATGCATTTCTCTAAATTGTAAGGAATGACTAACCAAAGTGTATGCCTTTTGGGGAAAATAAGGCAAAATACAAGCTCCAAATTTACTACTATCTATGTACAAGGCTCAGCTAAATATTGAGGCCAGCAAACTTCAGAAATAAAAATACATCCTCCTCCCTCCACCCCAAGGCTTTCTGTACATTAGAGCCTTTTGTTATAGAAGCTCTTTGGAGACTCTGCATGTGTGAGAGCCACATTTGACCACCCACTGATGTAGTTACCCTTTATCACTGTAGGACATTCAGGACAGAAGCATCCTCAGGCTGGCAGTGGAGTTGCCTTCGTGCAGCATCCTCTGTGTTTGAGATAGTCCTCCAGCAGTAATATCCTCCCTGCTCCTATACCACCATTCATTTCCCAAAAGATAGAAAGAGAACTATATCACAGTTTGAGTTTATTTATTACCTCTTGTCTTAAATGTCCAGTGCTCAGCACTGTGGAGGATAGAAGAAAAATAACTCAGTCCTTGCTCTCAAGGAACTTACAGTTGATATGGAGAGAATAGACTTATACTTAACTTCATAATATTAATAAGAAGGTAGAATGCCTCTTGGTTGGGGTGATTAAGAAATAGCAGCATGCTGGAGACAGAATTGGAGGCAAAATTAGAAAGATGGGTGTGATATCAATAAGCAGAGATAAAAGGAAATACAATGGGGAAAGATACAAAAGTGAAGCATGAAGAACATATTCAGGAAACAGTGAGGAGTGCAGTTTAACAGAATCTGACACCATGAATAAGATAGGCATCTAAGAAGACAAAGTGGACAGGTGTGTTAGGACCATACTGACAAGAGCCTTTCATGATGAGCTAAGAGATTTTTACCTAATTTGATAAGCACTAGAAACCCACTGAAGATATTAAGCAAGGGGAACAACATGACCCAAAGCTGCCCTTCAGCTAGCATAATCTCTTGCTATTAATAAGGATAGCATTGAGGAGAGAGAAGTAGAGGTGAAGAAGCCAGGCAGGAGGTTATTATAATAATCACCCAGGTGGGAAATATATTAGCAATGGAAATGACAAATGATGTTAGAAATGGAGACTCTGCAAGGTTACACTGAGAAAAGGTTGCGTGGAGCTACAAGTATACAGTAAGAGGCCCCTTAGCAGCAGTACATGACTGCATTCCGATTGCTTTCTTTATGAGTTTGAAAAACAAGCAAGTTATTTTAGGATTTCTTTAGTTTATGAATTCACTGTGGACATTGTATCTAATTAAGATTTCAGATTTATAGTTACAAGTTTTCAGCCTTAATTTATTTTGGCATTTGAAGCAACTTTCACATGTGTTTTTCCTTGATAGATATGGCAGTGTGGTGGCAAATTACTATTTGTCCCTTGCTCTCGTGTTGGACACATCTACCGTCTTGAGGGCTGGCAAGGGAATCCTCCACCCATTTATGTTGGGTCTTCTCCAACTCTAAAGGTGAGTCTTTTGGTTGAAAATGGAGAAAGCTAGGGAACTAACATGTATGGACCATATGCTGTGATAGTCACGTAAATACTGAGATGTGATCAAAAAATACGGTGAATGTCTAAATAAAAATAAAATAAAAATTTTATAAATAAAAAAATAAATAAAAAATAAAATTTTATAATAAAAATAATAAAAATTTATTACAGTAAAATATGTAAAAGACACATTGCCATTAACACCACCCCTCCCCCGCCAAAAAAAATACTCCTCTTCACTTTGTAGACACTTATCCCATAGTTCTTGCCACTTTCTGAAGCAGGTCTGGAAGTCATCTTTCATGTCTGAGAAATGGGCAAATGGTTTCATCATGACGGCTCCATGTCATGCATTATTTCTGGTACAGCAATTTCTGTCAAATAAAAACATTACGGTGTGTCCTTATCCACCTTATTCACTGGATCTTGTATCATGTGACTCCTGGCTCTTCCCCAAAGTCAAAATGACCATGAAAGATAAACCTTTTCAATCAATCCAGGACATCAAGGCAGCCACGACAGCACAACTGAAGACATTCACAAAAGAGAACTTCAATTTCTTGTTGCTATAAATTTATATATGTGTACTTAATTTTTCATGTTCATTAGTATCTGGAAGCCATGGACTGTGTCTAATTTTGGCTACATTTGTGAGGATTCAAAATACTTAGCAGTCATATCGTATGTGCTTTTAGGATACTACTGCTTAAAACTTTGTTTTTTTAAGGAGCAGTACTGGCTTTTGCAACAACATGCCTACAAGAGCATGTTCACCCTTTGATATGTTTCCTTGTAGCCTGGAAAATAATTTAATCTGAACACCAGGAGTTTCTACTCCCAATGGGGAACAGCGTTCCATGACTATCGCCCCCATAGGCCAGCTCCAGCCCTTGCTAGTGGAGTTGTGTTTAAGCACAGCCCGTACCCATTTGTTTGCATGTTGTCTGTGGCTACTTTCTCACTACATCAGCATAGTGAAGTAGTTACAACAGAAGCTCTATGTTCCACTAAGCCAAAAATATTTATTGTCTGGCCAGTTATAGAGAAAGTTTGCCAATAACATGATATGGAAGACCAAGAGACTAGATTGAGTATGTACTGAATCTGTCACATATATTTGTGCCTGCATACATCCCTCAATAAAACCTTAGAAGACAGATCTTTGTCAGTTATAACAATCTCAACCTAGTTACTTCTCCTTACAGTATGCCCCCTGGGGGAAACTAATCCAGTTAATGCTGGGTGATAGTAAAATGGTCCTATGATAGTTGTAACAAGACCAGCAAAGCCACCTACAAAAATGTGTTTTATTAAACAGAGCTATCATCTTTCATAATGGTTTCTGAAATGAGATTTTCCCCCTACACATGCTAGTAGTAAGTGATTCTAATAAAAAGATTATTTTGTAAGGAGTACTAGTGTCTAGCCAGCCTCACATAAACCCTCTCTAGTCTTTGATTTCTTCCTTTAGAAGCAAGACAGAATATAGTATTTTAGGATATATATGGTCTTGCAAGTTAGAGTCTGCGTTCATCTCTTTTTAGTTGAACATGTGCAACATTTTTATCCTTGGCAATTTACGTATGAGAATCATTAGCTCAGTTGCATTTGTTGTTTACTTAAATGTTAAGTCCTATTGAAATAAGTTCATTATATGTTCATCATATTTCATGTCTAAGATAAACTGATTATGGCATTACAAATACTTTGATTTGCCATAATGACATTCATTTTCTTTTTCACAGAATTATGTTAGAGTTGTGGAGGTGTGGTGGGATGAGTATAAAGACTACTTCTATGCTAGTCGTCCTGAATCAAAGGCATTGCCATATGGGGATATCTCTGAGCTGAAAAAATTCCGAGAAGATCACAACTGCAAAAGTTTCAAATGGTTCATGGAAGAAATAGCTTATGATATCACCTCACACTACCCTTTGCCACCCAAAAATGTTGAGTGGGGAGAAGTAAGTATCAACCGATATTCAGATCTCAAGAGTGTGTGTTTGGAAACTGAGTTTGGGAGAAGGCAGAGGGAGAGATGGAAATGTATGAGTGAAAGAGACGAATTCTTAGGGAAAAGTTTGGGTAAAAACTGCCCAGTAACTGCTCCCACCTTGCCCCTAGACAGTTACAACTACCCCTCCACCCAATCGTATGTCCCCTCCCCTCAGCCTGTGCACATATGGTTCTCTAGTTTGGAACACTGTCCTCCCTCCTCCCACTTCCCAGAACCTCACTCCAACTCCCTTTCTTGGCTAATTCCAGCTTATCCTACTGCCCTCAAAGAACAGATCACCAATACTGAAGAGCCTTTCTTATTCTTTCCCACTCCATCAAAATGATTCAGTCCTATGATCTCGCCATGGGATTTCAGCACACTTAAAGTTGCCTCTTTTTCAGCCAGTCTGTAAGTGCTTGTTCACCATTGTCCCAGGACCTAACAGAGAGACCCCATATACAATAAACACTCAAACAATGCTTGTCAAGTGAACGAATTAATTAATGGTACTAAACATAATTAAAGGCATTGATCTGTGCTGTCATTCCTTTCTTCAAACTTGCCTTTGTAACCTCATTTCTGATTGTAGCCCTTCATGTGGGTACTTCCTTATAGCTGTATTAAACATGTCACAAACGTTCAAGTCTGCATGCATTGTCTTAATTAGGTACCCAGCAAATGTTGGTTGAGAACTTATGATGTGCCAGTCCCCTTTCTAGACAGAAAACAAGACAAGAAGGTTCTTTTCCTTGGGGAACTTGCATGCTAGTACATGAGATATAAAAACAGGGAAAAGAAAAAAGACAATGAATGACAGATGGTGCTAAGGGCTAGGAAGAATATAAGCAGGTGATGTTCAGCAAATTAGAGACAAGAAAGTGTTTCAAGTAAAGAACATGGTGAGTTGGAAGGCTCTGAGTCAGGAAATGCTTTGTGGTTTTTGATAAGCAGAAGGGAGGTGAAATGAGGTGGAGTGCAGGCAGATGAGGAGAGAGATCTTCATCCTAAGGGAGGCAGGAAGCAATAGGAGGGTTTTAAACAGAAAGGTAGCATGATTTGATTTATGATTTTGTTTTTAATCACCCTGCTGGGAGGATTTAGAGTAGAAAGAAGGATGACAATTGAAAACCAGGGGGGTAGTTCCAGTGAGCAGTGATGATAACTTGGAGATGGTGATGTGAGAACAGATGGAGAGAAACACATAAAGTTAAAATCTGGAGATAGGTCCTGATGGATTGGTAGGTGAAGGATATGGGCCAGGATGACATTTATTTTTGTCCTTTGTTTAAGTAGTAGATTAGTTGGACCCTGAGATTAGGAAGGTGGTAGGAGGGATCGAGAAGGGTCAGGGGATAGCAAGCTGATGTTCTAGATACAATATGGGCTGATTAGATATCTAGGAGGAGCTGTCATATAAATCTTAAGCTGTGTGATGCTGAAGCCCAGAATAGGGGCCAAATGTACACCTAAGGATGTGTGTTTGGAGCCACCAGCAGGCTCATTGTTTCATGGGACTGAATGAGAAAAATATAGATTGAAAAAATAGGATGGGATCCATTCCTAAGGAGCCCCCACACCTAGAATTTGGGAAGAGAAGCCAACAAAGGACACTGTTTTACCCTCTCTTGCATTTCTTGTCTTAGTACCTTTTTGTTCTTGTACACTTATTTCACCTCTTTGTTCTGTTAGAGCACACAGAGTTTAACTCCCAACCAGGCCATAAGACCCTGGCAGTCCAGACAACATTTTGGTTATCTTTTCATCTCTAAGAACAACTAATTAGTATCGTGTCTTCTATGTATTCTCTTGGTGATCTTGTCCAGTCTCATGGCTTTAAAACCATCTCCAGGCTTAAGGATAACTCTCCAGTTTCTGTCTTCAACTTAAGTTCCTCTCCCAGAGCCCACACAAGTATATCCATCTGCCTACGTGACACCTCCACTTGAATGTCTAATAGACGTTTCAAACTCAACACATCCAACATGTACCTCCCAGTCTCCCCTCCGCAGCCCATCTTTGCCAATTGCTCAGGCCAAAGTTTTGGAGTCTGAATCCTCTCCTTTTGTCACACTTCACATCCGGTTCCAGAATTCGATTTTCTTACTCTGGTCTAAGCCACCACATCTCTGAGAATGACTTTGCCTTCTTACGGCCTGTTCTAAACACAGCAGTCAAAGTGATCTTTTTACATGAGACAGGCCATGTTACTCCTCTGTTAGAAGCCTGCAATGACACCCGCTTTCCCTTGGAAGGACAGCAGAGTCCTTCCTAGTGGCCTCCAGGACCTACATACCTGGCCTCATTCCTCTCTGGCTGCACCTGCTATTGCTATCCCCCCTCACTCCAGCCTACTGTCCTCGTGGCTTACCGCAGGCATGCTCCTGTCCTTTGCTCTTCGCTCTGCCTGGAATCTTTGCTCTGCATGGGTGGCTAACTTGTATATACCTCAAGTCTGCTCAAATGTCACCTCAATGAGATCCATCTTGCTATTCCCCACATACTCCTCACCGTGCACAGCCATCCCCATAACTTGCTCTCCTCTTTCTTTTCTTTCTTCCTTCCTTCCTTCCTTCCTTTCTTCCTTTCTTTCTTTCTTTCCTTCCTTCTTTCCTTCCCTCCTTCCCTCCTTCCCTCCTTCCCTCCTTCCCTCCTTCCTTCCTTTCTTCCTTCCTTCCTTCCTTCCTTCCTTCCTTCCTTCCCTCCTTCCTTTCTTTTTTTTTTTTTCTTGGAACCTATCACTTTCTAATGTGTCTAATATGGTTTGGGTTTATATTCTGCATTTTCCTCCCTAGAATGTCAGCGTGCTGGGGCAAGGTTCTTTATCTGTGTTGTTCACTAATGTGTCAGCCTACAACATGCTTGATACCATACTTACTTATTCATATTTAATGAATAGAGAAACGCATGAGTGAACGAATTGATGGAATTTCCTGTCCTCCTTTTACAGTCTCACCCTGAATACATCTTCAGTTTAACCTCTCTCCCTTCTGGCCCCGACACTTCACTTCTCAGCATTCCCTGCACATTCCAGGGTAAACCACCACCAGTTTCCTCAGACGGCATGAGAGCCTCCTTCTTCCACGTTCCCGTCCCTCCTTCCTCCTGACTAATGCTTACCCCTCCGTGACAGGAGGGTCCTGAGGACCATGGCTGGCTCCTCTTTGTGTCTTCACAGCTCTATTGTCACAAGTATTCAGTATGTGCTGGCTGACTGCATGAATAAAACATTTTATCCAAATACTATAATAACTTATAACTGAGAATAAATATAATTTCCAAAGAGTAAAAGGTACTTTTGTACAAAATGTCCATTCCAAAAATGGAAGCCTGTGTTTGCATCTCACCTGCATTACCTGTAGTCAGAAAAAGGCTCACTGCCTGGCCCGATTGTCATAGCCTTGGCCCACCAGCTCCCTGGAGACAGCTACTGAAGTGCCACATAGCCATTTGGGAGTTACCTTACACATTCAGTTCTGGCCTAGACATTCAGAGCCAGTGTCTTGTACTACTACAGTTAGGTAACTTCACTGTCTTTGCTTCTCATTCACATGAATTATTGTGCATCTGAAATTGTACTTAATAGTATCTTTTTCTTTTTTCATCTGTGGTATTTTATCAAAATATATAGGCCAGTGCTCCTTGTTAGAATAAACCCATTCCAGTGTTGACTTCAAGAACATAAAATATTTCAGAAATGATTGCTATACTCTAACCTCCAAAACTGGTAGTGACAGTAGAGTAACAAACTGGCTTTCAGACTTTCACTGTGAATTGAAGTATTTAACATGAAACTTCCTTATTCTCATGCTTATTAAAAACTGAACAGTTGCCTGCTTTTTGGTTCTTGTGTTCTTTTTTTAAATTTAGATCAAAGGCTTGGAAACTGTTTACTGCATTGATAGCATGGGAAAAACAAATGGAGGCTTTGTGGAACTAGGACCCTGCCACAGGATGGGAGGAAATCAGGTAAACAACCGTCCCTTCCTATTTAAAGCAGTCCTTCAGTGAGAGCTGCCAGGCTTATTGATCACAGGGTTTCTGTAGGTTTTCGGTTTGGTAATTTTGTTTCAGTAGTAAAGTAAAACTTCTGTAAACAAACTGACAGTGCTAAAACTTTTGCTTAAAAGAGTGGATAGTATTTATAGTATTGGTTTTCACATAAGCAATCAGAACCTAGAATTTATGTCTAATACAGATTAGAATATCTTCTTGCGTGCCTGTATAACTATGTAAGCCTAGTTTCCTAACAATTTTATTTGCAAATATTATTCAGTATTCCCCAATCCCTCCAATAAGCTGGGATATTACTGTTAGTAATGTATATTACACTAATATATATTCTTCCTTATGTGAGTATTTTTCTTGACTGCACTTTAGATTGTAAAACATTATCAGGTTTGTTTTGACGCTTTCATTTCCTCATATTGTGAGTACATGAAAAAAATGTGTGAATGACTCTGTATGTAAGAGACCAAAGAACATAATCTCTTAAGTGTTAGTTGGAGTCTTTGCTGACATCAAAATTGAGTATAATTCCTGTCTTTGGACTTACAATTCTGAACATACAGAAATATTATAGAAAATTAAGATAGTCATCGAGTTTTATTCTAGTTGTTTATTTGTTTAATATATCTCAGCAGAGAAGTTGCCTCTATTATTCTTTTTTTTTTTTAATAGCTTTTCCGAATCAATGAAGCTAATCAACTCATGCAATATGATCAGTGTTTGACAAAGGGGCCTGATGGATCAAAAATTATGATTACACACTGTAATCTAAATGAATTTAAGGAATGGCAGTATTTCAAGGTAATCTGCATTTTAGCTTCTGAAATAATAATTGTGTTATTTCATTTTAATAACACCTACTACCATGTGGAATTTAGATGTATAAACCTTAAAACCTGCACTCATATTGATTTGCATTGCTCTCATTTAGTCATTTGTTTTCCTGAACACTGGATGACTCAATGTTCCATAATGAAGCATCCCTTTTATATTGTAGTGCAATATTGTCATGTAAATGAGGCCACAATATGTCCAAGAAGACCCACTAATTTTAGTAACTCAGGAAAATCAGTGTTCTATAAGGATATATAAAACATAAAAAATATTGTTTATTTTTCATATTGTCCAGCAGGTGGAGATAGAGACAGACAAATAACGCTTGAAAATCTAGGCCTTCACAACTTCCTTATTGTTTGCTAAATACAATGGAATAAATGTTGCCTGTTCCTTACTTTAAAGATCATATTTAGTTATTCAGCTGACACTGTGGAAAGGAGCAGTTTTTCTATTTCAGCTTTGAATATCAAAGTTCTGTGTCAAGTTGAGGATTCCAACATACATATTAATGGATTGGTGTATAGTTTTCAAAGTCTAATCTTAACTAAAGTAAATCAATTTATTATAAACATGAAGCTGGGAAATCTACCCCAAATTGAAAGAAACTGGCAACCCTCAATTTATTAACTCATTTAATAGTCATTATCATACCTTACCTGTCATGCAGCACTTGTTTGCTATGTAGGTATGTTATTATGACCCAGCTTAATATTCCTAGTTATCATCATTCATAGATATTCAGTATGAAGCAGTGAGCATGTGTCAGTTGCTGACTTTTTTTCTTATAACGAGTTAGGAAGGAGATTAGCATAAACTCCAAAAAACGGAGCATGTATTTTCACAAAGAAATTCATAATAACAGTAAATGATGGAGGTCTGTGAGAACAATATTAGTAAAATAGTAAAAGAAGGTTAGCAACCAGAAACTACCATCAAAATATAATGGATAAAAACTGGAATGTGCACTGAATATACATCTGTACATCAGACATTACTAAATATTTACTGGGGCCCAATGATGTGGTGACTTCAAAAAAATAGCCAAAGCACATTATATTGTAATAGCAGAAAAGAGGGCAAAAAAAAATAAATAAATGCAGAAATAAAAATAAGCAAAATGCCATAGTACACAGAAGAGAGATTAATTAGAAGAATTATTTCTCGTGAGTTTCATATAAGAAGTACCTTTGTACCAGGTCTTGAGGTATAAAAAGGCTATCTGTGGAAGATAAATAAGAAAACTGGATAAGCAAAGGCATGGCATGAAAGTGTAAAAAATTCTAGGAATCATGTTTAATTTGATACCCCTAAATTGTCCTTTATATGAAAGAACATTGACCTTCATTTTGTTAGTTTTGGAGAGCAGTTGACATAATTTGAGGAGTGCAATGTTAGGAAGCAATTGATACTTTTAGGAAAATAATTCTGGA